>KZ302043.1:0-90174 GCA_002554575.1 Amanita thiersii Skay4041 | reverse complement strand
GCCTTAGCTACCACTTTATGTATATAAACAGTAGCTACTCACCTAGGTTTCCCTAGGCTTTCAATACAAGTATTCTTCTCACTCTCATCTCATTCTCATTGTCTGAGGAACTACCTAGAGCGTTGCTCTACCTAGTGATCAGGCATATCTTTATCTTATCTAAGCGGTGGTCACCTTGCCATTGCCGCTCACCTTTGAGAGTCCTATACTTGGTCTTTGGCTTACTGCCTGAGCACTGAGATAGACATCCCTTACACCACTGCTTAGATAAGATGAAGATATGTCTGATCACTAGGTAGAGCAATGAGCTCTAGGTAGATCCTCAGACAGTGAGAGCAATATGAGAGTAAGAGGGATACTTGTACTGAAAGCCTAGGGAATCCTAGGCAAGCAGCTACTACTTACTGTATATACATAAAGTGGTAGCTAAGGCGAATTAAAGAAGAGTATTCACATTAGAGTAAACAAAGGTAAACAAAGAGATGTCAAAACATCGAAAACAGGGGCTAGGAGCACTTAGGGGTTGAACCTCGAGTGCTGAAGGTTTGGAGGGCATAACAACACTGGTCTATCTCCACCAGCTGTAACAGGGTATGGTCAAATAGTAGCTCTGGGCTGTGAAGTGTAGGTTGTGGGAGCCTGTGATTAGGCTATCAATGTATGGGATGCCATGGATGTGGGACACCCTCCTGATCTGAGTGGGAGAGAGGGGAGGACAAGTGTCCTTTGGAATTGAATTCAAATAAGATGGATGAGTCTCAGATGAGACAGTCTGATGGGTGTTACAATTCCTATTCTATTTTCCTTTTTATTACTTATCTTATCTTATCTCATAACCATCTAATCATCTACTGTAGGTGCTTCATCTTATCTTCTCAGCATCTACCCTATTTTCCTTTTTCCTTTTCTTTTCCTTTTTCTTTTTTTTTCTTGGGAATCTCAGCTATCCTGGTCTTCTCAGTCTCGCAGCAAACTCAGTTGCGCTATCTTTAGCAGAATGTTTGGTCAGTAAACATCTAGTTAGGTAGTACTGTATATAAGACTTCACTGTAGCTAGCCACATTTCCCTAGCTTTTGTATTGTTACCACCATGTTGGGCAATACTATTAAGTTCAACTCTCTCTCTCTTCCCTCTTTGTCTCTCCTCTTTAAGCAGCACCAGTTGGAGACTTGAGTAATAGTAGTAGTAGTATTGTAGCTTAAGTGGTCTTGTTATAACAACAGGTGAGAGTGACAAGCTCTTTGTTAGGAGCTCACTGATACTGTAATACCAATACCACGATCTGACAACTCTCAAGCATCTCTTGATAGACGACAGCAATGAGGTAGAGAAGTAGAGTTGAACTCAGTAGTTACTCAGTAAGAGAAACTATCAAAGAGCTAAAGACCAAACAACTACCTACAATGGTATTAAGTAGAGTAAAAGAGAAAAGAAAGGCTTTTGGTTGAGTCAAACCAATAACCTTTGGAGTCTGAAATTGTAAAGAGATGCACGCTAGGTCAGCGCTAAAAGAGGCGCATGTTTAGACTGGTGTCTAGGAGAGTGCACCTCTAAATGGGCGTCTCTTGATGAGTGGGGAAGGATTAGAAAAGAAAAGAAAAGAAAAAGAAAAAGAAAAGGAATCATAACACTCTTTGATTATGTCAGAAGCTCACTGATAAACTTTTACCATGATCCAACAACTCTCAGGCATCACTCCAGTAGTCAACAATGAGAGAGAAGAGAGTAGAATTATGAGAAGAGCAGACTCTTGTAGCTACACAGTGAGGTAGACTATCAAAGAGCTGGAGAATAAACTATTACAAACAAAGGATTTAAAGGAAGTGGTCAAGTAAACGGTTGGGACGGGAATCGAACCGAGAGCCTTTTGGAGTTACCCGAGATGCCCGAGATGTCCGACATTCCCGAGGTCGTCCGAGAGGCCTGAGGCCGATAAGATAAGATAATCGAAGGGAAAGGAAAAAGGAAAAGAAAAGAAAAAGAAAAGAAAAGGAAAATGAAATAAAGGGAAGTCGTAACAGGATTAGCCTAGCATCTAGTGCAGGTGTTCCAGACTGGGCAACTCCCTCTGGGAGCCAGTCTTCTCAACAGGAGATGAAGATCAGTGGTGGTGGAGGGAAGGAGGAAGGGAAGTGTGGTGTGGGTTTTGGAAAAAAATAATTATTTAATTTTGCAGCCCAAAAAGAGCGGTGGGTGTGAATGAGCTTCTAAAAATGACTGCTGACTAAAGGCTTATCTAATAACTTTTTTCCCACCCGTTGCGCTTTAATTAGTAGGATAACATTTCACTTTGATTGACTACTAAAATATAGTACTTCATACACATACAACTCCTGATAACCTATATCGTTGTTTTCTACTATACTAATAGGCATTCCATTATGACGAGTTCCGAGTCCCACAATAGCAAATGAGGACTTGAAGATGCCACCGGGAAAAGAGAGCAAGTTATTTTCCGACTATCACTGGTGATCACGATAAGTTTGCAATCAAGCGATTAGGTGGAATGGAGCAGGTAAGTACGTTCAGGGCTCATAGAAGTAAACCATCTCACGACCATATGGGGACTGAATATGAGATTCGACGGGAGCGCTCTTGAGATTGCTGCTGTTGGCACCTCCGACCCAATACTCAGGTTCCTACATATTTCACCATTAGATGGCAGTAAATTATTCATCAGAAATTATTACTCCAACTTGAAGACTGGAAACCGACCGGATTATAGCAAAGTCCAAAGAACCATTCTAGGGCAGAGTATTGGAATGACGCAACAAGAGAAGTAGTAGTACTGGAGCGTTCATCAACGGCACACAACTTGGATCATGAATTCATCTAAGTGTACAGTAAATAGAAAGAAGAATATCACAATCAATGGTTTTGCGTGCACTTGGTCCACCCGCCGTCTCCATTGATGGAGAAGGCGGGATTCAAGCCCGGGGCCCACGTCAAGGGGTGCACGAGGAAAGAGAACCCTCAGACCGCCAGGGAGCGACAGAGGATCTCCTACCATCCCCGGGTACATGGGGACGAGAGACATGCAAAGCGCGATAGAACAGGAGGGGCACTACGGACATGTTAGGCGGCGCGCGAACTATACATGCAGGAACACACAGAACAGCCTTAGACTACCAGTAGCCAAGGCTACTCGTGTCATTCCTGGTACATGGGAGCGATTCATATACAGTGCGCAGTAAAACAGGAGGAGAGTAGCGACATGGGCGAGCGAGAGAAAGACAAAACCAGGACGCAAACTGAAGCAAAATCACAGCAGTCACAAGTTTTCAGACACAGAGCAGCCACAGAACGCCCAGATAGCAGCCCAAAAGCCAAAACCAAGCACGAATACTTGCAGACTCGGTATCTTGATAATTATAACGAGAATTCCAGACAGCCAAGCACTATCTTCAGTCTTCGATCTTCCCCACCCACCCACCATAACTTGACGTTGATTTTGTTTCTCCAAGGACTTGAGCACGGACATCCTCTTGACAATGGCTTGAAGGCTTGCCCACTTGCCCAGCCTCTTCATATTGAGTTTGCCTTGATGTTACCCACCCACCCACCCAGTTGCTGTCTTGCCGTCACTTAGCAGCCTTCATACTTGCTACCAGGTCTCAGCGGCGCAGCGTAAACTAAACCTTACATTTACCTCGCTAGGAGGAAACTCGGTTGTGGTCTAGTCAGAGAGCACTGCGATGGAGCCCGTTCGAGGTAAGTGGATCTGAAGCAATAATTTCATTGCTCGCTCGTGCCACAACTCCCTGTGTGCCGTGATCAGCGATTTTGCACTCAAAAGAGAAGAGAGTAGTCCACCTCGTATTGGGCCATCCATCGATTCATATCCTATATGCCACGAATGAACAGCGCTTATTATTGGTAGAGTCTGAAGTACAATACCTTGAATTTATCTTGAAGTGGCCATCGTCTTCTTGACGCCGTGAATTTCTCTTTCTTCCTAGAGCAGCTTGAGGCTGGGCGCTGTTGAGCTGCACCAGATTCAGCACCCTCAGATTCCTGTCGATGAATCAGATTAGGACGACAACAGAGGAGGGACCAAGTCGCTTACCCAGTGCCGTCTTGCATTCTTCATGGACTATCTCTGTATATTAATCGTTAGCCACATCTATCTACCCAGAATTCCCAAGCATACCTTCGGTCCGTATCAGGCAATCGATACGAAGTGGAAGCTGAACTTAATGTATACATCATCATTCATCTTGTTTTGGCCTAGAGTAAAGAGAATATGTAAGACAGGGAAGGGGAGGGAAGGGTCCGATTGAAGTGAGAGGGGAAAGGTGGTGGTGGTATGAGGAAGAGGGGGAAGAGGACGGGGGCGCTCCTTTTATCCTTTGAGAAGCCGCATGTAAGCGGCTGACGATACTGGTTTTGGAAAAAATGATCTGTGTTGATTGCGGTGCACACACCAGAAAACTCCAAGAAGCCAAGAAGAAAGGAAAATGTTGTTTTTCGATGCAGGTTTCCACATTTCCCTGAAGATAAAATCTCGGAAAGGAAGTTCTGACCGAGTCGAAATTTTTTTGTGGTTCATCACTTTTTGTTCTCTTACCTCTTCTGGTGTGGTCGTACAGGGGGGGGCGTAGGGTTCTGCATAAGAGTCAAAAGGAATCTAGCAGCTTGCAGAGGCTTTAGATTTGGGAGGTCAGTTTCGCGAGTGGCGTACTCCCACGGGGGTTAATATCAATCTATCGTGTCAGCCGCACATTTCTCTCAAGCGCCGACGTAACAAGAGGCAACAAAAAAAAGACGACCAGTCCAGATAGATCTACCAAAAGGGGAACTTCCTAACCCAGATGCAATTGTTGAACTCACAACAGCAATCGTTGACAAAGGGTTACTGTGTCAAGAGTCTGAGTAATAGACCCCGTATAGCGGAATGTGGGTCCACCTTTGCACGTGCCAGTGATGGATATCTGATTTAACAAAGAAAAATAAGTTGTTACGGAGTTTCACTAATTAGAGCCCCGCATTGAACATCAGTGCGGACAACACGCCTAACCTTGAAGGTGCATCAAGCGCTAAATAATCAGCGCAAACCGCATTTCGATCGTATCTTGTAACATAGAGACTATATCACGAGGACTGAACCTGTACCTGTCTTCTTTATACCAATACAGCATTTCGAGCCTTAGAGACATTGGCTGATAGCCGACCACATGATATGAAGAAGTGTCACGTCGGTTTGGTTAGCGCATAATACTCTCTAGCGCTGTTACAGTCGCCCTATTAAAGACTCTTTAATTACATGGAGATACAGTATTCGAGTCTTGCAAACACACCGCCCAAGTCTTACTAGTAATTAATTCTCGAATAAATACTAGGCCTGCTTTGATTATCAGGCGCTAGTCTGAGATTTGATGGTACAGTGATGAAAGCAAGTGCCTATTATCGGACACCGTGAGGCAGGCAAGATCTAGTGGGATCCGAAGAATTGTCGTACTGGCAACCGCGAATGCAACTTCAAGTTGAAGTGAGACGCCAAAACTAACGCGTACGTGTTGTGAAATCCAGAAGCGGATGCCAAACACAGTCAAATATTACCATACGTCACTTTATCGCTAAACTTGAACTCCTCGTTCTACACCGAGTTGGCTCGGACTCGGAATTTTTAGTTAGTGTGATGGTGTTGGCAACCGCAGCTGATCGAACCTGATAACCGTGTGAAAGCCACCGTTCTCAGGCTTCAGGCCTTCAATTCAGGTTCAATTTGGACTTTTATAAAGGCAGTTGTGGCATCTGCAAAAACCCAAAATATGGCAGACCTTAGTGTGGCTAGACTACAGGAATGTGACTCTGTTTTCCTACTTTGATACATGTTACCGTTCACCACAATCGTTCACAAGATCGCAAAGCCCATTCTTTTTTTGCCACTCATACACCCATCTTGATCACACCAATTGACGCTACTAAGCGTTTAATATGATAATGTAAATATCAAGGAGGTCATTAGGGATATACTGTACTGCCAAAGAAACCTTCTGGGACCTGCGTATTTTTTCAATTCACAGCCCAGCTGAAGTTTAGAACGCGACTAGATCGCGACGTTGAAGCTACTCATTCTTCAACTAGTCCTATTTGCAAATGGTCCAAAAGGTGACAAAGGAGTAGTATTGCTGATGAAACAACAATTAGTTTTCGAAGAATGTCAATCATTTCACTTACTAAACAACGACGCACTGATACATGGGTGGCTGGTAAGATGTACCATCAGGAAAGACAACGTGAGCACACAGCTATCCAATAGGTTTAATACCTAAATTCATGCTAGCCGCTTTGAAAACATGACGCACAGCACCATTACAATAAATCACTCGAATATATTCTCCGATGTAGTCGTTGCCGTCATGCGCTGTAAATCTAACCCGACATCCCTAGTTTTGGTCGCATACATGTCAGATCACAGCCTCGAATTGTTGAGGCAGTTGAGCCATCCTACCGATCCAATTGATGTTGAAGGAGCATGAGTTGCCTAGGTAAATGTAGTATATGAACCAAAAGCCTGATGATTGAACAATGAAGCTCACTATTGTTATAGCACTGCACTGAGATGAAGAAAGATTGGAACTAGAACTAGGAGTGGCGGCAGGGTATTTCTGCGGTTCAAATTCCCACTCCGCTCGGAGTTACTAAGGTATGGCCAAACCCCAATACGTCCTTGTCTTTGTTGTCTTTTCCAAGCCTTTACTCCAATGGCTCATCTAGATATGTCATGAAAGTTTATGCTTGTAGGCTTACCTGGTTTAGAACACCATCTATTCGAGAATATCCTTTCAATGTGAGCGATGGCGGGCACATGTGGCCCAGCAACCGTTCCCCGTCATTACACCCACGGCTCTCATTCCAGCGAGATCCGATATCGCCTTTATGACCTTGATCGTTACCTTATGAGTAGAATAATGAGACCTGCTCTCCTTGTGAGGACATATGAGTCTCAGATAACGATTTCACGCTTGCACTAATACATGTCTCTTGGATCCGGTTTCACACCATTGTCCTTCGAGTGGAACCAGGAGGGCAGTTTTACAAGTCAATCGTTCGTATTTGGACACGAGAAATTTCAGAATATCAGCGCACGCTGGTCGGCTGTTTGTTAATATCAAAAAAGGCATGGTGGCACGTTTCGGCCATTATTACTTGAGATTCTGTATGCGATGTTAGTGATCAGGAACAACAATAAGGAGAAACCACGCACAGTTCATATTTCACTGTAGTGCGAATTATATCTGTGCAGGTATACTTCAGTATGTGCAGCGGGGTGAGGTGGGTCCTATCATAATTTGAGTACCTCTATTTAGCATAACCAAACTAATGTACGCATATACATACCGTGACCAAGTAAGGCTTGAAGAAACGTCGTACTAACCTGGTGCGGTACTTCATTGATATGACCAATCGAGATTGAACACTCGGGCATCAACTAAGGGACAATAATATAATCTTGCTAAACTTGCGGACTCGTCTTCGAGTCACAAAGTCCAATTCACTACTTCGCCGGGAGAACTTGCTCCATCTGAGACCAGCCATCATATGCATCATATGCGGCCTTGCCAGGCTTCGACCCGGACTTGCCAGTGTATTCCTTTCAAGGAGAGTGAAGAGTTCCATCATGATTGTAGATCGCCGTTCCGAACCGCCGCGAAAGAGGATATGGCAATGTTTGACTGTGTTTGGTACCATCTTCTCTTGGTCACAACGCGTACGCGACCTCTCGTTATCATTGGGACGCCCTCTGCCAAAGGCTTACTATCTTCCATGGTTAATCTTTGCTGTTGACTCATAACTCTAGTGTCTTACGACGATGGAAAGTTTTATTCGCCTAATGGGGTGGGTGACAGCGGTGAGGGAAGCTTATTGTACACCAAAAGGACTAGCGTGGCGTTTTTAGCAATCAATCAATGACTCAAAGGGTCAAAATACGATTAGGGTCTATGGGCATTGGGCAGAGGTCAAAGTCTGGACTGTTCTCGTGACATGCGAGAGGGGCATCAAATGTTATGGAGTTCTTGGCACAGCTCAACTATGTTGTCCTTGCGGCTTTGACGCGGATTCCATTAGCGCTTACCTCATGGTACTTGCCGCATGAAGAAATCCAATTTATTTGCATTGTCTATGCGCTGTGTGCACAGGAATGCAGAAGTTCATCGATGAGGGGTTCTCCGTAAACCGGTATGAAAGGTTCAAATGGGGGACTCCAATTAGCAGTTTCAGATCGCATAAGTCGCCATCAAGTGCATATATACATAGATGGACCAACATTCTCTTATCTGGATCTATTATTCACAGCCTTACTTTAACACAGTAGAGTCAACTATTGCTACTGTGAATTCTAGTTGCAGCATCCGAGCGTCTTTGAGACTTGGATCTGTGGAGGCTTCCCTTTCAGGCCGATCTATCTGCACTGAATATTCTGTTTTTGTTGTTGCCTCTTGTCCTCCATAATATTGATGTGTTTGGAGGACAGGTGTTGGCTTGGTGATATTCATCTTTCGGGGATCTACACCACTCGCAGAACTGACTTTCAAACGTCGAACCTCTGCAAATCGCCAGATTCGCTTGGTTGCTTGCTACTTTCCGAAGTTGAATGGTGCGTATGTCACTGAGTGACAGCCCTTTGGGCAAATTGACGCTCAGCTCTACAGACACCGCGACAGGACATCTAAGCAACTCGGATAAAGGAAAGTGGTGCAACGGAGAGATTCCCGAGCCAGTCAAAGCTTCTTTGTTCAAAGCAATGTGAAAGCGGAGAACAAAGCCTTCCTTCTCGACTTCTCGGGCTTTGTAGGTGTGTGTTGTTCTATCAAACCAAACCATTTCCTGTCCTAATGTTGTCCCGTCAGCCACTTACACGCGGCTGCTCAAGGGATAAAAGGAGTGCCCCCATCTTCCCTCTCTCTCTCGTGCCACCGCCACCCTTCACCTGTCCCTTCGATCGAACCCTTTCCTCCCCCTTCCTTCTCTTACATGTTCTCTTTTGCTCTCTGTGTTGTCTGAGCCTAAGCGAGATGAGTGATGAGGAACGCAACAACTTCAGCTGACAATCTGTATCAATCACCTGATACAGGCCGAAGGTAGGATTGCAATTTTGTATAGATGAATGTGACTGACCAGCGATTCTCAGGAATAGTCAATGAAGATTGCAAGATGGTACTAGGTGAGCGACTCAACCCCTCCTTAATTGATACTCCGATCTGACTCATCGACAGACATCTGAGGGTGTTGAGTGGCGGACAGCTCAACAATGCCCCAGTCTCAAGGCTGCCGTAGCAAGGGGAGATCGAGGTGTCATTACGATGATATTAAGTCAAGATGAATTCAAGGTATCGTTCTTCGAATGTATTGCTGATGAGCGTCGCTAATTAGTGGCGTCTCAAGATGACAAGCGATGGGCAACCCAATGCGAGGTGAGCTGCTCACACACATTTTTTCAAGACGCAAAATAATTAATTACTACACCCAAGAAGTCGGGTTTCTATCTGGCAATGAAATCATTACTTGCTTCTAACTGTTGCTATCGATGTGCTGTCTGGCAAGGTTGAAGGGTAGTCTATCGCCATGCCACTAAGTGCTGGGTGCAAGTGTCAGGGTTATTGAGTGACGGCAAGGCAGCAACTGGATGGGTGGGTGGGCAACGTCAAGATCAACGTCGAGACGAACTCAAGACGAAGAGGGTGGGTAGGTGGGCAAGCCTTGAAGACATAGTCGAGGTGACATCAAGCGCTCAAGGCCTTCAGTTCATCAAGACCTGCGTCAAGCTGAGATGTTGGGTGGGGAAGAGTGAAGACGGCACTTGGCTTTCTGGGATTCTCGTCAAGATCATCAAGATGCTGTACTTGTTCTTGGCCTATGATGTGCTATCTGGGCGTACTGGCTGTTCTGTGTCCGCATGCTTGTTATTGTTGTGATCCTGCTTCGACTTTGCATTCTGGTTTTTCTCGCGCGCGCCCATGTAACCCTCCCCTCCTGTTTCAGCGCGCATGCATGTATATCGCCCTCATGTACCGGGAATGGCACGGGCAGCCTGGGCTGCTGACGGTCTGGGGCTGCTCTGAGTGTTCCTTATTTGCTATTATTATATAGTTCGCGCGCCGTTTAACATGTCCGCAGTGCCCCTCCTATTTTATCGCGCATTCCATGTCTCTCGTCCCCATGTACCCGGGGATGGTAGGAGATCCTTTGCCGCTCTTTAGCGATCTGGGGCTCTCTTTCCTCGTGCACCCCTTGACGTGGGCCCCGGGCTTGAAACCCGTCATCTCCGTTATTGGAGATGGCGGGTGGACCAAGTGCACGCAAAATCGTTTCTGTTGATATTAATCCCATCTCACTAAGCTCTTCTAGTTGTCATATTGTACCTTCATTGTAGTAAATGACACGGCCTTGAATGAATGAAATCGAATTACTCACTATGGCGCTTGATGTATTGTGCCAGTGATTGTCACGTTGCCTGGTTCCAGTTGTCCTACATCCACTCATTCCATCAGTCATGCCTCAAGTTCTATACAACGGGTAAAGATGACTCGTCAATTTAACTCGATCTTGAACAAGACCGTAACTGCAGGAGCGAATGATTACATCCGACGAAATTCTTACATCTCCAGGCTTTGGATGTTTAACGTTTAACAATGGAACCATGCTGTGAAAGGGAAGTTGTCATGGGGCTAGTATCACGGTCGAGTGTACACACTTCCTGACAAACTTTCCCTGGTGAGTTTGATAGAATCCCTGATTGCTACCAATGCTGTCAGCTCAGGGGAGGATAACTAGATAACTCCCCATCCAATGTGAGCCCCGTCACAATCGTCGAGTTGTTTAGAAGGTATAGGAATATTTATCAAGTTCTCTGAAGATCGATCAATACAACGGATGTTTCAAGGCCATTATACTGGTACCAGGCCGTTTCCTCGTAATTCTTCAAGCTACATGATGGTTTTACATCAGCACATGTAATGGGATCTGATACCCCTCGTGCATCAAGAATTGCACTTCTCGGTTTTTCTAAGGACTAGGAATTGGTACTAATTAGTTTATTGGACGACGATAATACAGCTTCGATCTGCTAATAAGTATTTGGCATAACCCCTTGGGCACGCGAACAATACCTTATCATATCTCTTTGCTTATCTTGTCGGAATTCTACAACGAACTAGGCAATCGTGAATTTTCGAGTTCGCTGTGACCCAGGAGGACCGACCAGCGATAGCAGAGTCGAGTTACTGCGTCAATCAAGACATTATTTCTGAGATCGAGCGTTGATATTGAACGATCCAGCTACTTACTCTACTACAGTGCAACTTTCCAATGATGCGGTGGTGCTTGTGCCGTCCAGAAATAAGACTTTGATCCGCCGCTATTTCTATGACATACATGGATATCATTCATCGCTCGACAGTTGACACGCACCCCAGTGATGGATTGAATTATCCGTTCAAAAGTGCCAACGTATGTTTCCCCATCCTCGGCTTCAAAGCTGATTTTGTTTCCCTGGTGTCAAGAGTATGAGACCCACTAGGCGTGTCGGATGATGAAAGTAGCATCGTTACCGGTGCATAGGTTGTTGCTGGGTTTCGTGCTGGCTTCACGGTAATGGTCAATATTTCTGCGATAACAATATGCGCCGTGAAGTTAGAACTTTTACCATATTATCTTGACGTTATCACAGTAAGATGTTGGGTAGAGGTAGAGGATTAGTTTGAGTGGTGGCAAGTTGACCTCTCCGTATTTGTATAGATTCAGGTTTATCACCATCAAGTTATTCCACGCCACTCAGATGTTGATCGAGACGCGTCTAGACTCAGCACAACCCTATAGATTCAAGCACTCTGTTACCACAGGAAAACCCGCTGAGGCATGGAACACACGAGACAATAATAGTTAGGTTCCACTGATGCCATCTCCATGCGTTCTTTGTCAAGTTCTGCTGGATAGCTTTCCGTACTAAAGTTCCAAAGCTGAGCAGCCATTCAGGCAAAGCTACGGACCGCTCCGTTCAATACCGATCTTGGAGAAACGATATTAGTCTCTCAAGAGACCCATTGGTACTTCGGAACGAGTTGACGACAGGGTCGGGGTTAGGCGTAGAATGGTATGAGCGCGTTGTATGGAAGCTCACCAGATTCGGATCAGGCGATATATGCGTGGGCGGGTCACAATCCTTGTTACCGAGAAATTACTACCAAGAACATCAGAAGCATGGGTTACAATACGACCAGCCGGGATATACCGTCCAATTTGAGTGTTCACCCTGGTACATTGACGAAAAATCGACTATGGCAGTATCAATCATTGGTCCCATATCTCCGTAAAGGAAAGTGTCGCCATTGGTTCCTGGACATGGTCGTTGCGTAGTTCGAATGTCTCAAGGGCGCTATCAAGAGTTAGTTAGACCTTTTCTGGAGCAGGCTCTTGTATCAAATTGCGGGGATATGGCCGTCGAACCCAGTGGTATCCCCTAAGGGTAAGCAGCGATAAAGAATTGGGGCTACCAGAGCGCTAATTCCGAAGAGATTCCTTCAAGTTGGTAGATGATTGGAACCAACTCGTGGCTGCTTTGGTAAGAGCCCGCCATAAGAAACTTGAGAATATGTCGGCGGAGGTGCGGTTGTGGTTTGGATGGGGATTATACAATATGTCAGCCATTGGATGTTGACGTCAGATCCGGATAAGAAAAGTGCTTTCCCACTGCGAGTCATCACTTGTTTGTCTCCATCGGGACCAAGTCCGAACACATGGCCATGGGTTCTTCTGTTCATTTGAAGTTTAACTCATAGCTAGTTGACCTTTACATAACGATTTTCGGTCACGAATGAGAAACACCGATAGAAAACCTCACATGACGTTGATCCAACGAGAAGGTAGCACTGGCAATATGAGTGTCATATTCAATGCAAGAGATTCAGTTGTCGCTTCCATACCCCCAATCAAGTTGGTTCTATTTCGGTTTTATGTTCTCAAGGGGTGACATGGAGTAGGGCATTATCTCGACTTAGAAATCTGCGTTTTGTTGCGGCCCGGTGAAATCGTGGGCTTTAGACCTGGTACCAGAGGGGGTTTAACTGCGTCGTGGTTTGGAAAATGGACACACCAAGTGTTAAACGTTAAACACTTACGCATTACGATAGAGAAGAAAGAAATTTAGCATGCATCCACTATCAAGTATCCTTTGAACTACCCGTTCTGGTGGATATATATCATATTATAACTTCTCAGAGACACTCTGAGAGAAAAGCAGGACGTGGGTATCCCACCAACTTCCGAGTGTTGTAGGGCGAAGTGTGAAGCAACCAGAGCTGGGAACTTGGACGTTATATAGACCCTCAAGGCTCCTCTAGGAGAGGAGAGTTCCCTCATTAGATGAGTTTTGATAATTTGCACAGTGAGTAAAGCTTGAGTTTCGGGGGCATCCTATTTGGACGGCGGCATGATTCACGCTCAGCTGCATGCCACTGGCAGTGTAAACCGTGACAATTCCCTTCATCTTGACCATCACGCGCTCCCCCATTTTGCGATCTATTGTTTGTATCCACTGTCATTTGAGGTCGTTCAACGTTTCGCATAAGTATGAGTTATCCATCAAGCAACAAGTCTGAGAAGAACAATGAGGGGAAAGAAGGCGCTCCTCTGACATCACACTGGCAAGAACCTATTTCCTCCGTATCCACCGCCTCCAATCCACCTCCACCTTACTCTCAGCAACCCCAACTACCTCCTGGAGGAAACCGTATTCCACTTATCACTCCGTCACAAGCCCCGTTCCCTGATTCCCAACAAACTGGCGCTCCACCCTGCTACGATTCCAGCGGCTCGCCAATCTACATTGGTTCTGCACTACTCGTTGACTCCGTACACCCCTGCAAGATCGGTCCTCACCTTGCGGGGCGTGCATTAGTAGCTTATGGTGGTCGGGAGTACCCACACAATGGGCGGTATGATTTATTGCCGTTTGTCCCCGAGCTCATGGAATTTGTGACAACTTCACATGGGAGGATTCCGCCTGGAAGGCGCCCAATTTCTGGAGGGTTTGAGGAGTCAGGGCGGCCGTTGTATCATGCCATGGCCGTGGTGAATGGTACGAGGGTACCTGGGAAAACGGGAGAACACTTGTGCGTTCGAAATCCTTTGCTTTTGTCTCTTCATTAAAACATTCATTTGGGTGCTAGAGGAGGGTGTAATGTTGGATACGGAGGGCGCGAACATGCCATTAAGGAAAATTATGAGATCTTGTGCGTAAAAGGCTTCTGCTTTGGCTGATTTCGATGCTCATTATTATATAATCTAAGATGTTGGAATGAGCAAGCAAAAAAGCGAATTGCCTGATTTCTACTCATGATGCTATCGCGATATAGAATAATTGTAATTGGTATTGGTTCTATAAATCATGATCTTGTTTTGACTGCTTCTCTGTAACTGCTGATAACCTATGCGGTATCTTCAAGTTATTTTATTTTTGAAGGCTTCTTATCATCTTTTTAGAACGGCCCGCTCGGACCTTCCCGAACCCTTTTGCTGCCCATTCTTGTTGCGACTGGGGTTAAGGGTGAGTTACCTCAATTATGCGCACAATCATCGCATTCGCTCATTACATTACTCTCTACTAAAAATTTACTCATGACGCGGCTATGTCATCCGGATTACATCAATTCTCAACTTCCAAAGTCAAATGCCGCACTTGAATGCCGTATTTACTGACCAAGACCTATTCTTAACCGCACACAAACAAAAGTAAAGCTCCAGAACCTCGGTAGTGGTGCTAGTGGCCGTGATGTCGAAGTGGAAATACTTTCCCCACATCTATCATCTACTTCGGAAATACCACCCAATGATCTTGGATTGCGAATGTGGTTTTAGAAATGACAACAATCTGCCAATAGGTGCTTAGGATGCTTGCTCCGCCGTTTTGGTGAAAACACTCCAACACAGTGTCCACTTGAATCCGACCACCTCAATTGAGTCTTGATGCTACCCCCACACATGACTACATCGATGGGAATATTATGATGATCCAGGTACCCCTTTCTGGCGTTCTTTCATAATGGACAATGGTTGACTCACTAATTTCTCCTGCCGAAGTGTTGCGGAGTTCGGCTGTAGAGCTTAACCAATATCGAGAACGCCAACACTCGCCAAGATTAATAACGTTTTTGTTTGTGAGTACAATGGTTACATCACCCATCAAGAGTCATTGATTCACACTAAAGCCTATGGGGTATGCCGTCCTCTTGACAGTTCCTTCGAGAGAAATCTGTCTATAGTTGGAGCATGGGGTCCCCATTTATCGGCGATAGCATGGTCTACTGTGGTGTTGAAACTACCATCCCTGGATTTCTTTCCCCCTTTGTGGGCTAGATGTGAGCAGGTGATTATAGGTTATACAAAGCTGAAACGGAGAAATGGAAGCCTCTCGAATATCACGCCAGTCGGTTTAGTACTAATAGGATTTAGAGATCCCTCCTCACTCTTCTTGGAAGTGGGGAGGGATATAAATTGAAGCTTTCGGGAAACCCAACACCTCAGGTTCCACTGCACGAACATCTTGACATGGCGACAACCACAGCTAATCCATCAACAAATGCCGCCGGCGATATGGAAAAAGGCCACATGAATGGCTACGATAATGCACGGATAACAAGGAAGTCCTTTATCGGAAATCCGGCGCCTTTGTAAGCCTCGACTGTTGTTTACCTGGCTAGGTAGGCTCACGACTTGCAGGGGCCTCTTCTCATTCTCTGCGACCACGTTCCTATTGTCTTTGTATAACGTCAACACGAGAGATGTTGCTGCTCCCAACGCCGTTGTGGGAATGGGCCTGTTTGTTGGCGGGCTCGCTCAGATACTCGCCGGCATGTGGGAATACCCAAGGGGGAACACTTTTGGTGCCACTGGTAAGTTGATCATAGCCGCCACGCCGAAGTAAGATTTCCCCACTCATTAATTTTGATAGCATTCACGTCCTACGGAGCGTTCTGGATGTCTTTTGCCGCAGTCTTGATACCGGGCGCGGGAGTGAGGGAAGCGTTCCAGACTGAGAAGGACTACAACAACGCGGTTGGACTGTACCTTGTTATTTGGTTTATTTTCACGTCCTTGTTAGTGTATGTATTTGCACGCTTCTTTTATGTATCACCGTTTGAAAGTTACTGATGTGTCGTCCCTTTGGGTAGTCCTCCAGTGATCAGGCGCAACATATCACTCGTCATCTTGTTCGCTACACTTGCTTTGACGTTCTTACTGGTTGGAATTGGACTCATGACAGGCAGCGCAGGGTAAATTCATTTTATCGTCATATCCTCGCAGAAAAAGTAATACTGACGCCCAACAGATCTCGTAAAGCGGGAGGCGCATTCGGAATCATTTCTGGCGTCACCGCGTATTATGTTGGTTTCAGTGACTTGATGAGCGCCGAGAAGAGCGCATTTATGAGGGTTCCCACTGGTGCCTTATCGGATTAATGGATTGATCTTGAAAACCGAAAAAGATATTCTTTTGTACTAGTATGACAGGCTTGCAGCTTTTATTCCCTCTGTGCTATGGACGAGTGAGAGCGCATGAATAATGAAACTAAGTGAATCACGAAAAATCTAAAGTGGGTATGTTGTCATTCGAGATGCTTGGATGTTCGATGAGCTAGATATTGTTAAAATTTTCGGCTTAAACCCAGCTTCTCTCACAAATCATGGATGTTCATGATGTTTGCAGATTTTTTGCCTACAGTTGATCTTTATTCTTATATCATGAACACGCTCATATTGAAGTGATTGACCCCCAGGCCGTTCTATTAGACAAATGATCCCTTACGATGAGAAAAGACAGGAGTGAAACTTGAGTAACAACAATTGAACGTAAACCAATTGAAGACGAGGGAGCAGCGATATGTCCGAAATAATAAATGGTGCAAACCCTTATTTTGGGGCGCCGCGTGGAAGAAGTTGGGCGCTTTGGAGATGGACCACTGCCAGTGGTCAGGATCTCGATACATCATACTTTGATTCTGACACTCCTTCCTAATTGCTGATATGAATATACGTGATTTGTTACTGAGTAGCGAATAGTTTGGGTGTATTAAAGTGGTACCTCTCCAATGTGTCTGAAACCCAAGCGCGCCTTGTCTGGGGTTCTATGACTGATGATGACGTGAAAGTCTAGACTCGGAAGAACGCGATAGTCAATAGCATCAACAGGGTCCCTCGCAAGTCTTTTTAATACTTGTTCACAACCTCCTGCTCATTTCTGGATGGGCGTGATCATAATTCGCGGCTGTCGTCAATGCTCAAGGTTTCCCAGTCTAAGGTGGATTCATGATATTCGTTCCATTAGGGAATTGACGCGAGATAACCGCTGAAAGCTGGTGGGAAGAAGACTGCGCATTCGTTGTAGGATATTTTGACGACGGTGATTGTTTGCTCTACGTGCCAGCATACGCAGTCTATTGACGCAAAGGGAGCGTTTATGAATTGCGCAACGCATGAATGTTTAGTACCAGGGCCTTGAAGGACTGCAGCTCTATAACATACTAACTTGAAGAACCAGTATATAGTATTTTGAAAGTTGAGAGATTATATAGGCCATCAGACTGCAATTAAAGACCAATGATTTTAGGCGTTGACTAGCATTGTGGAAACGCAGTTTGTATGGCCATTTGTTCACACCGATGCTGCTAACAAACTTTTGTGATTTTTTCTTATTGTTATCAATGGCTGTGAAGACTGAGTGAATGTTATGAGCCATTGCAGGTTGTCAGTGAACGAGGACCGAATAAGAATAAGTAGCTGGCAGTAAGTTCCAAACAATGAAAACGTTAGAATAGAAAAGCCAACCACGAATCAAAAAACCAAAACCATACTGTGTTGTCGTGAAGGTAAACTAGCTATAGTGAGGTGAGGTTGCTGCACAATGATCATGAAAGAAACTGATGAATACATTGCCACCTGGACGTGATAGCCGAACATTAATAAAGGCGGGTTCAGATCACCCCAACCTAGTTTTCTTCCTCACAGGACCATGAGCAGCGCCTCCACCCTGCGCACCTACGCCCACTGCGGCAGCTGCAACTCCATATGGACCACCACCACTTAGACTCGCGAAACTGCCTGCTGAGCCGGGCTTCGACTGCCCTTGCTGCCCAAATGCTGCCTGTGCACCTGCACCTGCGAGAATGTTCGCGCCTGCCTGCTGATGTGCTGTGTTCTGTGCGGGGGGTTGCATCATTGTGGGCGCATCGTCCTGTGTGATTCGTCTTTGAGGTGGGATTTGGGAGTGTGGGAGGCCGTAGAAGGCACTAATAGGGGAAAATAAGAAGTAAAGGTAAGTTCGGAAGGGGGAGGATAAAGTTGGTGGGGAGGGGCTCACTTGCGTGTTGGTTTGGGGTCTTCGGAGAACCATCGGTGTTGGAGCGCTTCTTTGGCGGTTAGGCGCTTGTCTGGGTTGTAGATGAAGAGTTGCCGAAGGAGGTCGAATGCTTGGTGGGATCGTAAGCGCATTTGGCACCATTCCTGTAAGTGGTTTGTGTATCTGTTGATCCAATGAAGCTTTCTTACAGAGTTTAGCAGGGAAATAGCGCACCTGTCAAGTCGCTTCATGTTTTGGTATTCGTGCATGTGCACGAGATTTGGCCATTCAGCCTCTGAGGCAATGGTTGTCAGAATCACCCCAAGGAGATACGGAGGTTAAAAGAACACACACCATCTGGGGTGCCGAGTACTTCAAAAATCTTGAGCACCTGGTCCCGTTGGAACGGAAGCCCGCCATTGTTCTTCTTTCCCTCCATTTTCGCTTCTTCACCTTTGAATATCGGACGCAGGCTGGCAAGTTCGGCAAGCACACAACCAACAGCCCAGCAATCAATGGCCTTGTTGTAATGTTTGGATCCCATGAGGAGCTCGGGAGCGCGGTACCATATTGTGACCACGACTTTGTCACCTGCGTGGAGAGACTGGAGAGGTTCGAATACTAACCGCGCGAGACCCAGGTCGCCGATTTTGACGACTCCGGAGGAGGTGATGAGGATGTTGGCGGGTTTTAGGTCGCGGTGGAGGATGTGGCAGGAGTGGAGATAGAGGAGGCCGTTGAGGAGTTGGAAGATGAGGGATTTGAGCATTGAGGGAGCGATGTTGGTTCGGAGGGTTTGGGAGTGGTGGTGTATTACTTGCTGGTGGGCATCAATAGCGAGAGATTAGAAGTTAGAGAAGGGAAATAGAGGTAGAGGACTCACGAGAAAGTCGTGTTCTGCGTACTCGAATACCATATATATGGATTTATCTTCGAGCATGACTTCTCGGAGGGCAACCACATTTTCGTGGTTAATCTCTCGGTTCAGCTGGTGTAATTTGTTAGGTACCAGACCGAAAAACGGCGTTATAAAGATGCACGTACCGCCATTTCTCGAATAGCGCTTTGGCTGATACCTGTCCACGTCACGACATCTCCTTCCTTGTCCGGCTTAAATTTCTTAATGGCATATATCCTGGGTTGATCTTCCAAGCTTTGGGCCTTGTATACGCGGCCGTACGTGCCAGAGGAAATGAATCCGAGGATGGAATACTTGGACTTGACTGATCGACGGGTGGCCTCCCGCCTTGCGCGGTAGACAGCCATAATATCGCAGTTCCAGTCGTCCAACATGGCTGCTCTGCATGGGGTCTGTGGCTGCCAGATATTAGCACTTCATCGTTGGGAACGGCGGCGAGAATGATGAGAGCGCCAACGAGATGAATGGGGACATCAATGGCAATAGCGTGGGAAAAAACATAACTCACCTGTATTTCGTGTTCCACATCTGTCGCTGCCAGTGAGTGGAGAAAAAAGTCAGCAACAATGCCACAGCAGAAAAATTCAGATAGCTTCACGTTTACGGTTGGGAAACTCGGTGAGTTGCTCTTTTGTTGATGTGTGCGTTTGGGCCGGGGTTGAGGTTAAAATTTTGCTGTGATTCTTTTGCTTCGATACAGATGCGGGGATGGCGGTAAGCTCTTTTTTTATTTTCAGAACCTCTGTGAATTTTCGGTCTGATTATTGTTCCTGTGGGTAGATACTGCTTGGGGAACGCGCGCACTTGATTGAGTTCCCATCGATATTGCTGCCTCCTGGAGTGACAGCGGGGTCCATTGTCAACATCGCCGTGCACCAAAATCATGCCGAGGAGAAGAAGCGGGATACTGAGTTCTGGGCACTGCAGGAGGAGATTTTGAATGAGTTTGGGGCATCTTCACCAGAGCCTCCGAAGTTGCAGGTGTGTTTGTCGCGCTATCGTTGTTGGTGTTCAGTGACAAAGTGTGCTGTTCGCGATGGAAGCTGCGGAACGTAACACAGACATCGGTGACGCTGGAGTGGCCACAGCTGCTGTTGGCTACAGCTAAGCTGCGGTCGCTGGATATTTACAAGAATGGACAGCGGTTGGCGTCTATCCCCTCCCCATTGACAAATACCTCGACTAAGCTGTCTGGTCTGGATATCAATGCGGAGTATACGTTCCAACTTATCCTGAGGACAACTGCCGGCACGTACCCGTCTAACCTGATTCGAATGCGAACGCATACCATGACGGATACGTCGGGCATATCTGTCTGCTTTGGGAATGTTCAAGACTCAGTGTTACTGGAGAACGCGAAGATGGCACTGCAGGAGATGAAGGCCAAGTGGAGTGATAAGATTCAGATTGATACAACACATTTCGTGTGTACGACTCCGGCTGCAACGGCATCTGGTGCTCAGGTTGCGGGGAATGCGGGGACTGTGCCGGGTGTTGAATATCAACGAGCGTTGCAGCTGAGTATTCCGATTGTCCAACCCCATTGGATCCTAGCGTGTCATAGTGAAAGAAAGTGGGTCCAATTCTCTTATGAATGATTGAACGCATTGTAATGATGTGGTCAGAATGGTTCCTATTGCTTCCTACTATCTCGGTGCCAACCCAACTACGCCAACGAGTTCCACATTTGGCCGACACCAATCTATGTCCCAGGCATCACTATCACGAACACAGGCCAACTCTCCACCAAGCCAGAAAAGCAGCAATAGGTCTTCTCTTCCCCCCCCTTCGCGCACACCAGCTAGCAGTCCCCCATCCACATCCACATTCGCTAACCAAACTAATATGTCTGCTCCTGATGCACGAACAAAAGGCACTGCTCGGTTTGAGCCCACGCCCGAGGAGGACGTGGAAACGGATGATGTACTACCAGACCAAAATGCTGACGTGACACGGAAGCGAAGAAGTGGGACGATGAATAGGGGCTTCAAGTTCCCACCGTCGCGCAATTCGTCATCGTCCACGCCACAAGAACAAGGAGCAGAAGAAAGGAAGCAAAGCGAAGAGAAGGCGCAAAGTGGTGAAGAAGGGGGGAAGCAAAAGGAATCAAGTATCGCACAGCAGCCGGCTTCTGCGAAGGCAATTGTGCTTACACCGTCGAGTATTGAGGTACCCCCACCGCCTCCAGTGGAGAAGGAGCGGTCAGTGTCGAGCAGCGTTGAGGACGGCGAGGACGATGTTGGAGACACGGTTGACATTCCGCTAAATTAGATAAATGTTCCCACGGTGTTTCTTTTGTACCATAGCTGTCAGCCGGCGCGCGGCTCTTCTTGCCTCAATGTACCCATGTCTCTCCCCACAGCGCCCACTGAGGTATACACCGACGGTGGTAATGACTCAAATGAACATGCTGCTAGTATAATGGAGAAAGAGGATATGAACGGGCATGCCCGGGATGAGGCCCAGGATGAGGTGGCACAACCTCCACCCATCGCCGCTGCTGCCGACGCCGAGGAACATGAAGATCCAGGTGTGGACGAAGATAAGACCGGGAGTAAAGCTCGTGAAGATAGTGAAGAGGATGAAGAAGATGAAGAAGAGGATGAGGACGAGGATGACGATGACGATGAGGAGGAAGAGGAGCCGTCGCTCAAATATGAGTACATCGTTGGTGCCATCCCAGAGCTGCTGAAGAAGGACTCTGCCTCTGCTTTGGCTATTGTTAACAAGACTATGGTCTGTATATTACTTGTTCTGGGTGTTTAAACTCTGACTTGTCTGTCCTATAGGCGTTAGGTACGCATGGAGGTATCGTCCACCTCCTCGACCTCGCTGGAACCCGGCTCAAGTCATATAAACCACATATGGCGTCTATTGTCGATATCTCTGTTGATGTTACCGGTGATTTCATCGCCACCGCCTCAATAGATGGTAAGCCCTCCTCTACTCCTCTCCATCCGCCAGCCCCACTATGATTCTACACTACTTTATTTGGCACTTTCTTAACTATTAACTAGGACAGGTTGTTATTCGGTCGATGTCAACATCGGAGCGCTACTTCTTCGATATGAAACGTCCCATGCGGACGGTTACGTTGGAGCCGAATTTTAGTAAGCGGAGTAGTCGTGCGTTCGTGTGCGGTGGGTTAGCGGGGAGCCTAGTGCTGAGAGAGAAGGGATGGTTAGGGCATAAAGAGACGTTGCTGCATTCTGGGGAGGGCCCAATTTACCAGGTTAGGTGGAGGGGGAGGTTTATTGCGTGGGCTAACGACCTCGTACGTGTTTTGGCACTCTTCTTCTCTTGTCTCAATCCGTTGCTGATACAGACACCGTCCTCAATGTCCTATATCGCGCTACATCTAGGGTGTCAAAATATACGACTACATTTCGCAAACACGTATCACATTCATCGACCGTCCCCCTGATAGTCCCCGCCCAGACCTTTTCAAATGTTCTCTGTATTGGCAGGACGACTCGACACTTCTGATTGCATGGGCAAATACGATCAAAGTAGCCCGCATCCGCACACGTCCGCGGGGCGCACCTGCGAACCCAATGGCATCCAGTGCACCTCCATTCCTCGTCGAAGTGACTGGCTTCCTCCAATTAGAATGCATGGTATCAGGAATCGCCACACACCCTTTTAACAACTACGGTCCCGTCCCTTTCTTGAACGATGCCTCCACCATCCACCCCGCCTCCCCCATCCCCCCTTCTGTCTCGATTCTCTCTCCCCTTTACCGCAGCCCATCGCCAACAACCGCAAGCAGCATCCGCTCTGGACACGTGTTCCATTCTCGTTCAGCGCATCTGCGGGAAGCATCAACGTCGTCTTTCATGTCTCACGTCTCAACTGCGAGCAAGTCACAGAGCTCACTTTCGACCTTTCTGGTGGTGGGGTTTACGCCGCCGCAACGCTATGATGATGAGATGACGGATGACCGGATGAAGCAGGCACGGAAGGCGGCTGACCCGCCAGATTTGAGGATTATTACGCGCTCTGGGGAAGAGATGACGCCGCATCCGTTGGATATACCCAATTGCCAGGCGTGGGGATGTAATGACTATGGGTTGGTTGAGGTGGAATCGTGGCGCAGCGCGTTGGGGAGTAGTCCTGGTACTGGAACGGGGGCTGAGGAAGGCCGAAGCTATGTCATGCTGAGTCCTCGGTCGTTGATTCTAGTGAGACCGAGGGATAGGCGTGATCATATATCGTGGCTTGTTGAGAAGGGGAAGTATGAGGAGGCATTGGATGAAGCTGAGGAGTTGGAGAGTGAGTTAGACCAAGACCATGTGGTTGGGTTGTCGGGGATGCCTGCTGGAAAGGACTCGGATGAGATGACGGTGATCACAACAATTACGAGTACAACAGCGACGAATGGGCAGCACGTTGGGGAGAAGGAGAAGCATGAGCATGAGGGAAGGAAGGACCCGTTGAGTGTCGCTGAGATTGGGCAAAAGTACATTGAGCATTTGTTTAGCGCAGGTGAGAGTTCACCCTTCACCATTTTCATCGTTATGCGTGAAAGGTGTTTGTTGTGAAAGGAAGTAAAGGAATTGGGAAGGATCGAGAAAGAGGCCTATTGAGGCTGTGTGCTGACATTGCTTGGCTTTTAGGCGATTACTTGAAGGCAGCCAGGATATGTTCTAGAGTGTGTGGGCAGAATGTGCAGAGGTGGGAGAGTTGGATATTTGCATTTGCAGAACGGAGGCAGTTACAGGTGCGCGGCTTTTCATTTTGTTTGGTGAACTGGAGTTGAATAATGATGGTGGGAACTATATTTGATCAGACCATTATACCCTATATTCCATTCACCTCGCCAACCTTAGATCGGACAGTGTATGATATGGTGATGGCCCACTTTTTGGTTTATGACCAACAAGTTCGTGACGGTCTTTACTTGTCTTCCAGGATATAGGACTCACTTGTTCTCTTTTCTATCAGGCGCTCCTTACTACTATCAAAGAATGGCCAAAAGATATCTACGACCTACCCGCCATCGTCGTTGCCATTCGCGACGAGCTCGACAAGGTCACATTGGCTCCTTATTCGCCTGTCTCTCCCCCGCCGTCAAGCTACAGCTACAGGATAACCTCACCTACAGCTTCAACGGCAACCTTACCCCCCAACCCAACAATCCTGATGGAGTGTCTCGCAGAGCTGTACACCATCAACCGGCAGTATGGGAAGGCCCTGCCGTATTACCTCCGGCTACGAAGATCGAATGTGTTTGATTTGATTAGGGAGCATAATCTGTTCACAGATGTGCAGGACCAGGTGTTGTTGCTCGTGGAGTTTGATAATGAGCTAATGGAGCGGCGAAAACGGGAGGCTGCAGTGGGGATGGTGGTGGATGAGTCAAGGAGTGATGCCATTACGCTTTTGGTTAATAACATACATTCGATTCCGGTGCGTTGTTTTTATTAATGTCGCCGTTCTTTCGTTGAAGCCTGATTTGCTGAATGTATGGCCTTGTTAGATAACGCGAGTAGTTCAGCAATTACAGAGCAAATCTCACTATCTCTTTTTGTACCTTGATGCCCTGGTCAGCCAGGACCCCCATCTTGTTTCCAACTTTGCAGACTTGCAGGTATGTCCTTATCTCAGTTATGGCCGAAACTTAAGTTTATTTTTTATGACATCACTCACCAGGTTAAGTTATATGCGGAGTACGCGACACCGCGATTGATTGATTTCCTCCGGACGAGCAGCTATTACAGTCTAGAGCAGGCATTTAACATATGCAAGGAGAGGGATCTGGTTCCGGAGATGGTGTTCCTACTGGGTCGAATGGGCAATAATAAGCAGGCGCTTATGTTGATTATCGAGAGGCTTGGTGATGTGCACAGGGTGGGTGTTCTTCTGCCCTTCTACGTTGGAGGATGTGGTAATCTGATCTATGATGTTTTTGGCCTGGTGTTTGTTGCAGGCTATTGACTTTGCGAAGGAGCAAAACGACGATGACCTTTGGGAGGATCTGCTTCGATACTCGGAGACACGGCCAAGTGCATTTCTTTCCCCTCATAAATGACGTTACCAGCTTACCCTATTCGCGTCTTCATCAGCCTTTATCCGTGGATTGTTGGAGAATGTTGGCGTGGAAATCAGTCCTATCCGGCTCATCCGCCGTATCAAGAACGGACTCGAGATCCCGGGGTTGAAAGACGCTTTGATCAAGATTTTACAGGATTTCCATCTGCAGATATCGTTATTGGAGGGGTGTCAGACAATTTTGAACGGCGATAGTGCAGAATTGTCTCGTAAGCTGCAGAAGGGACAGTCGAGTGGCTTCTTCCTGTCAGGTAGGTTCTGTGGTCTCTATTCCCCCTTCCATTTTCCCCTTATTCCTGTTCCATTTCCTCTCCGTTTGACTTCTCCATCATATTGCTTTCTTATATTCTCCTCTTTCTCCCCTATTTTGAATGAACTTGGGGGACAAAAAATTAAACCATTTTTGCTTATTACCTGGTTACTAATTCTCCCCAGCGAAAACGGTATGCCCAGTGTGCTCGCAGTTGGTTCAGGAGAGGTCAGATTCGCCTGTGATTCTTTATCTCTGTCGCCATATCGTCCATTCCAGCTGTTTGCCCGGAAGTGATCAACTTCCAGAGCCTCCTGACCAGCCAGGATTGAGCGGAAGGATCGCCTAGTGAGTTTTTTATTCCGTCTCCATCTGTAAAACAAAAAAAGGATAGAGGCGCTGATCTGTTGTCGCCGTTTACGTTGTAGTGAATCTATCATCCGTGCAAAGGTCGGGAGAGGATGTCCGGTGTGTTTTCGAAAGAGCGTGAGGGCGCGGACTTGATTTTGTTGTGTGTGTGTAGTCGTTTTCTTTTTTCTCTACGTCTTATGCATTGTTTTCTGTTCTCTCCCACATTTTTCCCCTCATGGCAGTACTTCTATCGTATTATATTACGCTGTTCATTTCAGATACCCTAATGGGACATGTAGGTGATTGCAACTCGTCGTTTGGGTTGGGTCCGAGGGAAGTGGTGTTTCGTTTGACTTTGATTAGAGTTAGGAGGTTTCAGTATCCACCACCAGAATCGCCGCACCCCCTATCTCATTAGCTGTGTTGGTAAGAGCAGTACGTCAACTTTATTATTGCTGGCGATTTGCACCACAGATGACTTGCTGAAGGATGGCTGTTAGTCATGGTGACCTACATACTGATCTTCATACTGAATCCTGTACCGCCTTGAATCCGCATCTTGGCTCCACTGCCAAACCCCTTTCATCCCAAGCACACTCAGGTTGTAGTGTACATTCAAGCATTTTGCTTGACACAGGTCTCGGAGTCTCAGATATTGACAGGACATATATATTTCGACTATTGATAAAGGACCTTCTATGCCCGTTAATGCAAGTAAGAAGAAACCCGGGCGCGACGATCGGGGAGGGTCAGCGCCTTTGTCCTTTTTTTAAGTCATCGATTCTCAATTCTCGAGTGGAAACGAAAACGCCCCACAGTCGATCGTTTCCGGGTTAAGTAAACACTGCCTGATGTATAACCGCCACAAGCCACAAAAAATAGGGGGAATACTATATTGCAGCAGGTATAATTATATAGAGACAATATAAAACCATGAAACGTCCTCCGCCTCAGCCCAGGCTTATCACCCACATAACCTCTCCAGGTGCACACTTAAACGTGCCGTTCTCTCTGTCATTTCCCTTCTATTTTTCGTCAGCGCCTTTCCAGTCTACTACACAAATGTATTGCCGTGCTTTCAAGTTTGGACCCTCGCTTTTCAGTGTTGTAGTGTTGTTTCTTTGTTTGGGGGTTCTGGTAGAAGCTGCAACGCCTTGTCCACCTGGTTACAATTTAATTGATCAAAGGGGAGAAGTAAGAGTCGCCCTCTTGCGTCTTTGTAAAGCTGACAGTTATACCATTGCCTGCTTTGTCTTCTAGTGCATTTGCAAAAACGGACGGGATACGACGACACCCAATCCTGCCTGCACTTATAGCTCAAATTGCCAAGTACGTGGTTGTTTTTGTGCCTTGTTACCGCATCATATTAACGGTTCTTTCATTCAAATCTAGGCAACATGTCCCACTGGTGGTTTGTCACGGCGTCTCCTGCCTCAAGTCAGGTTTCTGTTTAATGAAGACGGTTCAGTGCGTTGTAGAATATACTTCATTTTTTTGGGTAGAGAGTCAATCTGACAACTTATTTTTTTTTCTGCAACAGATCAGAAATTGCCCTCGCGGGACTGAATCATGTCCTATTGATATTACGCTGAGCACGCAGCATGAGTGTGTCTCAACCAAGACTGATCTATACAATTGCGGTGGGTGCACAGCTCTGGGTCGCGGTGTGATGTGCGGGCGTGATCGCGGCGTTCGCACGGCCTCTTGCGTTGAGGGTGTTTGCCGCATTCGTATGTGTTTGTCTTCCTTGTGGCTGTTTCAACGTTTCATTGATCATCCAACACCCAGATTCTTGTCGAACTCCGTATCGTTTGAACAAGAGTAATAACGTGTGCGAGCGCGCTCATGGCAACTAGAAGTTATTCTTGATTTTTTTGACGTTGCACTCTTGGTTTTAATTTACTTGATCGTTCTGTAATCACGACCATCACATTTCAAGAAATATTCTGCCCAAACCTTTTGCATCGTGTCGCACATTGTTATGATTTGTATAGATATCAGCTCCTCGCCTTGTGACAAATCTCTCGATGATTGTGTGTCTTCGATTACACGGTCGCAGTACACCTACTCAATTGTATTTACTCAACAAACACCGGGTTTTATCACCCGAGGATGATCATAATAGATACATCCATACCACCCCACAAACACAATCACTGAATTATGTTTAGCCCGCATGGAGCAAAATGTATTACATCTCGTGATCTGCTTTAATTCTATGATTCAGGTATAACCAATGCACCGCATCGCAACTCTTTTTTTCCACCTCTACATTTCTGTAACCGATTATTGGCCATGTCTAAGAGCAAAGCCTCCAAGCCACAAAGAACTTAACCGGCGGATGAAGCGATGCCACGATTACCATACTGAAAAAGAATCCGCACTCGTCCTCACCTCTGGACTTCCTGTTCCAAATCTCATGTCTCTATATTTCGTTATAGACCGACGTCGGTGAGTTCACCTGTAACATAGCACCAGCCCGTCCAACCAATCTCCCCGTCATCGTCACTAACCTCTATCATATACGTTCTATGAAAATATAACGAATAACGGCTCCAAGTGTCCGCCCTCCCCCCAAGAACATTTGAGGTTATCAAGAATACCATAATGCAAGTATGTGTCGCCCGCAATGTTTAGGCTCAAATTCATTGCACAATCCTCTTCTCCCGATCTCTGCGAAACTGGGGTGGTGTCCCGAACTTCTTGCGGGCGGGATTGAAGTCTGGTCTTGGCAATGTAATACTACTTTACAGTACAAAGAAATGCCACACAAAGGGCCATTCCAATATTCTTCGAAAGCGGAGCACCTGAAATCGATGAACTGGGTGGATAGGCGGCTGGGATGATAATGATGGAGCCTTCAACACCCCAGAAAAAGAGAAATAGAGATGGGGTGAATTCACCGGTCAGCTACTCACATCTCCGCCAGGTAGTGGAGGGGGCTATATAAACCCTTTGGTTTTCCGCCTTCGCTTGCCCCCTGCTTGACTTTTGATCTTCATCCTTGTCTCTTCTCCACCTACTTTCTCCTATCTATCAATTAGTTCTTGCAAACTTTGAAGTAAATATGCATTCAGTCACCATTCGCGCCCTCGTCGCACTCTTCTTCGTTCTCTCTTTTGTCGGCTTCGTATCGGCCGCCCAGCCATGCCCAACCGGGTGGACGCTGACAGCAATTGACCACAAGGTAAGCATCATTGACCTTTTATTCCGCATTGCTTTTGTTGCCTCTTGCTTTCAATTAAACCTGATTGCTTTCTTTGCTTCAGTGTGTATGTAAGAAGGACAAGCATACACAGGACCCACACAAGAAATGCACCTTTACCGTCAGACACGATAAGTGCTTCGTATGTTCACTCCGTTATCTTCATGTACATCATTAGAAATCTGACATACATACAATACAGGCCACATGCCCCACTGGTGACTTACACGATGGGGGTAAACACGGACATGGACGCCCCGACGACCACAAGCATGAATTCAACAAGGATGGCTCCGTAAGCATAGACACATTCATCCACTGCGTTTGTTTTCTTTTTCTGACCCAAAATCGCGTTGATTAGATCAAGAACTGTCCGAAGGGCTGTCAATCTTGCCCCATTGACGATAAGAAGCATTCTACGCATCAGTGCGTCAATACGGACAATGATCTAGACAACTGCGGTGGGTGCGGTATCCGATGTGGAGGCAAGGGTGTTCGAAGTGCATCTTGCCAGAAGGGTAAATGCGTTATTCGTAAGTGTACTTCTTCGTATTTCATCGTATCTAAACTCATATCGGTTGCAAGACTCCTGCCGCAAGGGATTCAAACTGAGCAAAGACGGTAAATCATGCGAGAAACGTAAGCATAGATTCGATAAATCTCAAAACGATCAGCCCGGATCAGATAATGAAGAGTAAGGAAAACGACAACGTTTCTTGAAGTGTACTTTCTTTCTTCTCTCATCGGACGAACAAAGACACTCTTTTACTTACCGATTCTGTTACTTTTGCCTACATTTCTTTTTCCTCTTTGATCGTTACCACGTACCTGTTACTGGTAGTTTTCTTAGGTTATTGAAATTGAACAATTGGTGTTTTATATTTGGTTAATGACCTCAGTTAAGATGCGATTCCGCTTTTTCGCTGCTGCGATACATGAGAGTAGTGCATCTTCGCCTGAAGACGATAGCCACGTTTGTGTCGGTGCACCAATCTGGGATGTGACAATGATATCGCCTTGTGGATCCAGTACGACAGAGAGTTGTGCATCAAGCAGGGGTTGTTCAAACGTAGTGGGATCGGAGAAGATGCGTGAGCTGAGTGAAAGGATACATCAGTAACACTGCGAAGGGGTCATGATAGAAGAAAGGCACGAACGAATCAAAGATTCCAAACGACATGGCTATCGGAAGACGCGTCCGTTCAATAGCGAGGGGTGATTTCTCATTCCGGGAGCAAACTGCGTGTTCTGCTTCTTCGTCGAACGTGGCTTTGGGAAGTCGAGCTGGAATTTGGTGAGTGCGGTTGAGTTTCAAGATGAATATATGCGTGAAAGAGCAATATGATACGAAGATTTGTTAGTCTCTTGAGGACAGGAAAGAAGAGAAGAGAGGCAAATGGATGCTCACTATTGATCAGGGCAGCCACCATCGCCAAGAGAGCAGCATCAAACACGTTCCCATCGTAGCTCAAACACGTCGCGTCCACATACAGCACCCACGCAGCTTTACCTGGTTCGATGCACAATGATCGCAGCGAAAGCATGTCGGACCTAACCCAAATAGATATGAAGCTTAATATATATATAAAGAAAAGAGATGAAGAGAATGAGACGCACGCCAGAATCGCCTCGTTCAGTCTATCCGATACGACCTGAGCCTCTTCAGAAGGTGGACCCGGTTTGAACTTGGCAGAGCACATAGCAGGGAGGTCGAGGTTAGGCACAAGGAACCCCTCGTTGGGTCGTTCTAGCTCTGGTTCTGCAATCTCAGCTTTGACTCCACAGACTATGATCGTTTCACCCAGTTTTACGAGCGAGGATCCATCAGCCGTCGATATCGAGCCTAACAAAGACGGTTAGAAACAAGGCGTCGGATATGGCAACTACCCTATATGAAATGGGAGAGAGGAGGGGGGAGGATAGAGGCACGCACCGACGTCCACTGAGACAGGTCTCCATTCTCCGAACTCTCTGCCGTCGGGACGGACGTTCTCTGCTACGAATCTTTCAAGATAAACGCGCGGGTGGAGGCGTTTGAAGATGGCTGCTTTGAGTTCGTCTTGTTCCTCCTGCGGCAGTGAGGAAGTTGAGAACGGTGTAGCGGCAGCAGCCGAGGTGGCTGGTATTGGTGCTGTTGTGATTGACATGATAGGCTACAGCACTACGATGTGTCGAGCGTTGAGCGTCAATACTGTACTCAGTATCTGAAGAACAATGTCACACTGATGATTCGCATCAAGTTTGAATAATTTCAAATAAAGTGAACAAAGATAACTCGGAGCAAGAAAAAAAAAACACTTTGTTATTTGATTGAATTTCGGTATAGATACTGTTACAATTGCATGGACTTATACACCCTGTTCAAACGAGAGGGTGAGAAACCAAACTAGATTTCTTAACTATTACTGTACTGAAAAAATCATATCAAAAAGAGGGGCTAAACGAGCGGGTCATCTTATGCCATAAAAGAGAAAGCAAACAGACATATACTTGCCTCTTCTAAAAAAAAATCCATCGGACCTCTACACCGACAAAAAAGAAAAAAAAGACAAGCAAGCAAGCAACTTTCAACTCCCCACAACGCCTTTCAGGACAGCAATCTCAGCGTTAATGATACTGCTCGTCGCAGCACCGATCGAGACATTATTCGACAGCACGACAAACTTGATATCTAGCACTTGACACTGGCGGACCCTTCCCACCGAGACGCCCGAACCATTTTGGAAGTAGCGGTCCAAGCGTGGCTGGGGCCGGTCAGGTTGCTCATGAACAATAATCGCATGCCGGGGTGCGGATGGGCAACCCATTGCGAGCGCATCGGGTGTAAAAGCAGCCAGTGCCTCGCGAACCTGCTGCGGGCTCGGTGGAGGTCGCCGTGCGAAGCGCACAGAGACGCACTCCGTGTGACCGTCAATGACGGGCACGCGGTTGCACGACGCAGAGACGCGTAATGGGTGGCGGGCGTGCATGTCGAATGTTTTGAGCCCATCATCCCCCTCCGTGATCCCCCCTAGGATCTTGAGCGTTTCCCACTCCATTTTCTCCTCCTCACCACTAATATAGGGTACGATGTTATCCATGATGTCGAGACTTGGGACGCCAGGGTAGCCCGCGCCTGAGATGGCTTGCATGGTTGTGATGAGCACACATTCGATGGGGCCAAAGGTTTTCTCGAGCGCAGCAAGGGGGATGACCAGCCCCGTGGTAGAACAGTTGGCGTTGGTGAGAATGAAGCCCTTCTTAAGTTGGGGATCATGCAGCGCCCGTTGCTGCGGAATCATCGACATGTGGGCCGGGTTGACAAGGGGGACAATAAGGGGCACATGTGGATCCCTCCGATAATTTTTCGAATTAGAAAAGACTGCTAGTTCAGCGCTTCTAAATGCCGCCTCTGTTGTGGCACACATAACGGTGTGGATCGATCAGAGATTCCAGCCAGGCCATAAAAAGAACTACAGATTGGCATACCTATATCTCCGGCAGCATCAGCATCCAGCCCCGAAAATACGATCCTACAGTCCTTGAAGTGCTCAGCTTGACATTCGTATATAATCATATCAGCAACAGAGGGCGGGATGGGCGTCGGTTGCTTCCAGGCAACGGCCTCTGCATACGGCTTGCCAGCAGATTTGGGTGATGCGCCAAGGGCATGTATAACGAACCAGGGGTGATCAGCAAGGAGGGTTATAAAGCGCTGGCCGACGGTGCCCGTTGCGCCAAGGATGCCGACATTAATCCCGGGTCCGTCCTGCATATTGTGTCTCGGATACTTGTGGAGTAGTGAGCTAGATGCGTGATCAGAGCCATCAGAACTAGCCAGTGGGCGTTTAGATGCCATTCTCTCTTCAAGGAGAACACAAAAAAATGGGAGAAAGAGCTGCGGTGGCTGGCGTCAGAAGCGGGCAAGCGGGCAAGCGGGCAAGCGGCCGACGTCGACGGAGATACTTCAATAATAACCTGAAGTCACGTGATGACGAATGTGGTGAGAGAAAACTGCCACGACTTGGCTTGTCTTCTTCGTCTTCTAGTGCGATTCTCGCTGGCAAATGGCCACAGCAGCAGAGGCTGCTGCCCAGCGCATCTACCCACCCAATGTACTCGCCAATTCCTCTCTCATAACAGTAAAGTTCCTTGCTGCCTGCTTCACAGGCGCCGCCGCCGGCATCCTCGGCTTGGAAAACTGGTCTGGCTTCTTGTTCTTTCTCTTGTCCACCGTCTTCACCACCATCTGCATCTATTTCCTCAACTGCCATGGGAAACCCCAGAAATTTGTCCCGGGAGGCTTTGCCGAGCTGGTCAATCCTGGCCAGGATAACATCTTTACTTTCATTCTAGTCTGGACCCTGTTCTACGGTACGCCTCTCTGCCCCTCCTAATTTTCTCTTCGGTCCTTTTCATCGCCTGTCCTTTTCTTTTTAATACCACCACCTTCTAATCTCCCACTCCCTCTCGCCGCTATTCAGGTATCGTACATGGTGAGAAATTCAGTCTCTCCTAGCATATGTATGCAATATCCCGTTTCCGACCCAGCTAACCGGTGTTTTTAGTATATGATTGAATAAGAGCCTCTCCATGCTACATAGCAGGTGAGGTGTTCTTTCCCCGGCAAATACCAGGTGTGGCCAGGGGAAGGGCCAGGAAGTAACCTGGAGGAGGGAAAGGACGGCAGGGAAAGGGAAGGGAGAAAAGGAGCGGAGTTTAGTAATTTGTTGTTTTACCAAAGAATTGTATACCTGCTGGTATTTGCCACTGACGCAATTGTATTCTGCACGCGGCCGCACTCTTTCCTAACAACGCCTAGCACCTCCCAGCGTCTTCTCTGATTATGAACCATCTGATATCCAATCATTCCTCCATACTGTTTCTATATTTCTGGCTGGCCCCCTCTTTTCATTTCCAACTCTAAACAAATCTCCGGGGATAGCGATGGAATAGAAAAGACGGTGAATGTTTGATATCCTTTAACACCTCATCGCGCCACACAAGACAAATTCGTTGCCCGCTTTTCCGTGTTTCAGGTTGTGGAAGGCGTCATTTATCATCTCATCAGCTCTCATCAGCCCTTCTCCCCTCCAACCCAGTGGTAGATTCACCACCCAGATTGGGCCTGGGCGTTTCGCAACTATCTGCCACGTGGGACAGACCACGCGACGACCACGCGGCTAACAACCGCACCACGTGGAGATGGTGGCTGTGCATATTCCATTTCGCTTTGGGTTGATTCGTCCCCACGCCCAGGTGTCCTTCCCTTTTTCAATTCACCTTCTTCTACTTCTTTGTTCTTTTATGTGTGTTAAAAAATGGACGGCAACCTCTCATCTCCACAAGTGAACAGTAATAAAGGTATAACCGTACAATACCCAGTTTTTCATCAGTGAGAATCACGGTGGCGATCGTGTACAAAAGAAACAAAATTTACCCCTCACCCGAATACACCCCGAAGCCCAGGAAAAAAAAGGACCCCTTGGAACGGCAAACTGGGGGAGGTGAAATCAGAGTCAGATCTCTACACGGGCCAGTTGTGTTGCGAAGCCGCATCCGAACCGGAAACACACTAATGCAGTTCTGATGTACCACTTACCACAGGATAAAAATACGACAATATGCTCAAGCTCTACCAAGAATCTCCCTCCCCCTCTCCCCTCTCCTTCCTCCTCTCCCCACCACTACCACCATTTCGTACTCCCGTCTTCCCCCCATCAACATGTCAGAGTGCCATGTCCTCCTACAGTTCGGTGCCAATCCATTCAATATGAGGCTGAAGGACCTCGATGGTCGTCTCGCGTGCACAGTGTGAGATCCTCCACACTTCATTATCTTTTTTCGTGACTAACGTGTAGTGTCTAGTGTAGGGGTTCGTATTTTGCACCACCTGCATCCTTCTTTTGCTATTTGCTAATCACCGCCCACCCTTCATCAGGTCGGCCACGATCCCAACGCAATTGTACGTCTAACTCGAGAAGCCCCCTGGGCTCAACAACATCCGACGATCATGGGCCCCGATAACTCTTTCTTCTATCTGGGTCCTGAAAGCAGGCCTGGATACATCATTTACGGCAACGGAAGAACCAACATTCCAATGACATGTTGCATAAGAAAAAAAAAGGAAGGTAGCACGTAAGTCCCCTTTGTTTTTGTTTTTTTTTTTTGGCTTCCGTTCCGCTTTAGCCCCTCCCCTCTGCCCTTTCTCGGGCTCGAACCCTTTTTGCTTTCATTTCGTTAAGCTCATGCACGGATATGGCTAGGTCCCGCTACTTCACAACACTCAGTGGTAAAGAATACAAGTGGAGGAAAAGTCCGACTCGCATGGAGGTATGTTGCTTTTTTTCTTCCTTCCCGCTCCGTCGGCGCATTCGTTCCCAAACCCGTATTTTTGCTATGTTTCACTCACGCCTTCCCTTTCTCTTCCGCTTGTCCCCTCGCCCTCATCATTGCCCTCTTTCGCAGTGTATCGATGCCAGACATAGTACAATCGCCATCTGGGAACTCAGCCATCCAGACGATGACCACAGCGCTACGCTCACTATCAAAGCCAACGGCATGCACATCGTCACCGAGATTCTCACAACCCTCACTCTCAACCTTATGGCCCAAGATCTCGGTTGGATGGAATCATAAATGAACCAAGGAACCCGAAAGATGTCTTTTTTTTTGCTTTTGGGAGATTCGAGATTCTCTCTCCCTCATCTTGCTTCTTTTTTTATATATATCCCCATCAGTATCCCCCATCAGTTCGACATCATTCAGCTGATTTTGTATTCTAGTTTGTTGGTTACCCTCTTGTTTTTTTCTTTTTTGAATTTCTTTTTACTTCGTTTCTCACGCTTGTTTGGCATTATCGTCATCCTTTCCCCATCTCCCTTGTTGCCCGCTTAAAGCTACAATATCAATGATCTTTTCTTCTTTCCTCTTCTCTACCTCATCATTCTGATCATTCCGCTACTTATTGTACTTGTACGCGTTGGACACAATAGCCCCGGCCAATCGCTTCTAGCTACGTAGGCCCTTCTACATTTCTACATTTATTTCCATCTAGAACTCGAGTCAAAACAAAGCCCGTTCATCGTCTCTTGGATCCTTTGTAGCTATCCTTTTGTTCAGTTCATTTTTGAGCTTCATAACGCCGCTGACGGCTGGGCTGTACCGTGACCTTCCGTGTCGTACTGTTACCCCCACCTGGTGTATGACGGCCGACCTATAGCTGAGGGTCTGGCACCTGACTTCGAGACTTTTCAATTCCAAATGCTCAAGTGATGGACTCTTTCATTCAATCAGGTCCCCCTCCTTCCAAACGCACGACGCTGTACTGCATCATCTTGTATTCAAGCTTCTCAACTATTTTTCGCACCATTATCGTCATGGTTATCACCCTGAGTTATCATCTTATCTCTATCGGTTCTTGTTCATTGCATTATCTATACTTAGTATCACAACATCACAATCGGAATTATAACATCATGCGAAACTAATTTTTACTACAGCACTGGGGACGCCTGTATATCGGATCATTGAACAGTATACATGCATGCTGCATTAGGGCCTTGGACCATAAGGTTTGCAAGTACAAACAGCCTCTACACCTGATCTCCTCTCAACCCGCATTCGACCTACAGTCTTGTATTTTGCGCCCAGACTGACCAGCTGGGCTTTCACCATCAAATAGCATCTTCGGATCGGTATGCGGGATGAAGACCCTCGATACATCTCAACACCTCGCGTGACCACACTACACCCACCTGTCATCGTCCTTTGATACTCAGCTAGACTCAGAGTATCTTTGACTTTTCATGAAAGATTAACTAAACCATATGGGTTGGTTGGTACACAATATAACCAGAGTGGTCCGCATGACCATAATGCTGTTTAGCGCAACAGCTGATCATATATACCTTTGAATGCAGTCTACAGCACCTACGACTTGCACATTACACGTTTAAGTTACACGCTACGGTTAAACCCGAGGACCCAAAGGCTACAGCAAGGCTTTATCCCTGGAGAAAACATATTTCGTTATCATCAATTTCGAAATCAAATTACCGGAACTACATCCAAAATTGAAAGAGAATATGCTTGGCTTGATACATCTTTTGCTATAACTACCGCAAGCAAGGGTGAGGGGAGAGGGGACCCTGGTCCTCTTAAAACAAACCTTCAACGTTATTTTCTTTTTCTCCATTTTCACGGTACATGATGTGAATTGTGACGTAGGTAACAAGACACATACGGTACCTTTGAGAGAATCATCCCACTCTACACTTTTGTACACCAAGCGAAACCAAGCGACATCTCCATTAGTCCTCCACCCCTGCCACCCAATTATACTTGAAACAAAGTTCTGAGTATGAATATTACTCCGCGAAGCACGTAGCGCCTTCAGGACCTTGCACCCTGGGGCAACCTAATAAAAAGTCTGTCATTGCTGTTTATGTTCTCCTTCTATGGCAGTCGCAGGTGGGCAGGGCCTTAAATCCGGGTTCCTAAGAAACTACCACCACTGTATATGTTGGACACTTACTAGTGTCTCATTGGCAACCAAACAAATCTCCTTGAGAATATACGAATCGATGATCTTACCTCATCCCCATGGCCAGAGATTCAATTCAGCTTCAATGTTGTTGATACTGTATTAGTTGTGCAGCGGCACATTCCGGTGAATCAAAGAATCTGAAGGAATAGAGGAGAAAAAGGGACTCGCAATGTGTATGGACAAATAATATGACTTTATTATCGTCCCTGAGTGTGTACTGTACAATGTATCGTTGTGAATTGTAGGTGGGATACAAATACCATCGCATAGGTGCTGGTCTTTGATGTGGCTGGAGATAGAGTGCAAATGCGTGGCGTGCATGCGGCTTTTTGATTTGTGAGGATGCGATGGCTTATTTGGCTAGAATCCTCAGTTTGGGGTTTGACAACTATATTGTTAAGATGTCAAAGCATTTGGTATGATGTATGATCAATTTTGTGAAGAAATGAACTATAGTTACCTCGGCTGATCATTATCTCGCCTAAATGTCCTATTCGAAAGAGCTGTCCAACAAGGGAACAAGTAGTCCCTGAGATCAAGAGACTGACGAGATCCTGTCAGTGAAGCGGATTTGGTAATTTCAAAGTAGCGAGAAAGCTTCACTGCAGGAGGAAAACAGAATGGTTCGTACTTTACCTTCCTTACCGATTACGATAATCAGGTTGGAGCGTCGTTCGAGTCGGGGAAGAGGGCCCTTCATTGAGCTTTGTCTCTACAGGTTCCTTCGGAGGTGCGATTACCTCCATGCACATGCTGCTCTGTCCTTGACTAGATTATCGTCTCTAGACACCACAGTGGGTCGCGTTGCGCTACTCTAGTTGATTCAGAAGGTACTAGTGGGCCACACTTTCAGTATCCTTTGTTCTTGGCTGAATCACCACTTCCATTTTGTTGGGCTTGAATTCGTCGTCTGGTATGCCCCGTGCCCATCGATAATTGAAGTTGCTGTAGCCACAGCTGCCATTGGTCATTGGACTGATATCTCCATTCACTATGGACCATTGTGACCGAACATATCCTCCTTGGATGATGATCAGCTTCAAGTTTATCAAATGGATTGGCGCTATTGGCTTCACTGGTAGTGTCCTGATTCCATTCGTGACTGGGATCATTGCGCAGAAGTGCCAAATCCAGAGCCTGCACATGTTTCGATTTTGAATTCAAGTTGTTTTTGCTGCAGATCGTTATTACGACGTGTGTCACGATAATTGTATGGCTTATATATACTGAGAAAATCCCAAAAAAGTATTAATGTGAGTCTGTGAAAGGGAGCTTTTGACGGTGTGCATTTATAGAGGGCTCAGGACATATTGCGTCTGCAGACCTGGAAGCTTATAGCGTCCGAGAGACTGGGAAACAGACGGCGTGTTTCAAGTTGACAGTGCTTGAGTTAACTTGAATGAGTATGCTCTACTGTGATCAAATCAGAAGTGCTATAGCAGTGACATATGATAATGATGTCTATATCATAGCGAAGAAATGGAATACCTGTAACGTAGCAAGGAATGGAAAATCAGTATGCCATCCAGTCAATGGTCATAGTATAGTGGGTTCTTCGCTACGACTATCATCCGTTTCCCCATGTGATTACTTTCAAGTTGTTCTCTGTTGACGTTTGACGTCTCACTCGATACGACCTGATCCATTTGCATTTGACACCAGCCCCTTGAGTAGTATTTTGAGTTGCAACATCTTTACCTGTGCTGGCCTTGATTGTAGCAAAGAGACCGTCGTGTTGACGAGTACTGGAACGATGGAACGTTGAACCTGAAAGTAAACATTAAAAATATCACTCTCAACAGGAAATTGCTTGTGTCAATAACGTCTCTCCTCCATCCTAGATCCAGTTCTCGGATACTGTACTCAAGCTACTCGATATCCACTTCCCCCTTGGCCGCCATTATGTTTCTACGTGATAATATTGAACCATTAATCGATGACCATGAACGAGTCAACTTGTCCGTATCGTAACAAAGAGGGATGAATGCCATAGATTGTATCGTAAATCACTCGAAAAGTGCCATACATATAAAAAAAAAAAGAGAAGAAAAATTGGAAGAATATCATTCCATGCAACTGGTACTGGAAAAAGGAAAAGATGTGCAATCACCAGCAAACTGGTTTGAAAAAGAAAACAAAAGTGACAAGAATCATTCGCCACCAGAGGAGAAAAAAGGGACAAAAGGGAAGAAAGAAACTGAAATTCCATCACAAAGCAAGATAGCAATCCAATTTTGTAGTTCATCAAAAGCTGTTAATGCACGGGAATCCCAAAAATCGTCCCACCAGCATCCTCTGCTTCCCCGACCTTGTCCTGGACGGCCTCCTCACCGGCCATCGCCATGCCGAGACCTACATACAACTCTCCATCTGGGTCGAACAACCCCATTCGGTCAAGTTCTTCACCAGTGAGTTGCTCCCTCTGCGTCCTCGTATTGACATCACGCTGAGTAGGATGGTAGGCCTCGGTCCCAGAGTGCGAATAGACCAAGGGCGGGGGTACGTTTTCATCATTAATTTCCTCACTATCATCCTCATCTCCATCCGTATCCTCGTTAACCATCCCAACTCTTCTTTCATCCGGGCCCTCAGACTCGTTACCCCCAACCCATCTCGATCCATGTTCTCCATCCTCTCTTTCGTTCTCCCTTTCATCTTCATCATCTTCAGAAAGATCAGATAGCGGGATAGGAGAAGCAGTCGCGTATCTTCCAAAGAAGAACCCAGCCGTCGTGCCAGACGACGCGGACACCCTGATATGCTCAGTCCGCCCGCTACTACTTGGAGGATCAAAGTAGTAACCCTCATCGTGACCTTCTTCGTCCCTATCTGTTTCGTTGTCGCCCCCGTCCGAAGATGAGCTTGAACTTGAGCTAGAGGAAGACACTGAACTATTATCAGTGTCTGGCGTGGAGGTAAATAGTATTGGGATGGGTATCGCTGCGGCCCCTGAAGCTGGGCCAGGTGCCGTGGTAAACGGGGAAAGTGAACTCGATGATTGTAAGTCGGCGAGGGAGGTGTGAGTTCCTGATATGCGAAAATTGGGAAGTTGCCATTGCGGTTGAGGATGACGTATGGGCGGGGATTGGATAGAGTGTTGTGGAGTTGGTACTCTGTCATGGGCACTGAAAGGAGGATTCGTGGAAGAAGAGGAGAGAGGAAAAGTATATGAGGGTGAAGGCGATACTGCAGTGGCAAAGAAAGAATATATTGGGAGTCGTGGAATTATTGTCGGTGAGTGTTGTCGAGAAGAATGACCGCGTGAAGAGAAAATGCCTTCAGTGGCAGTTCGACAAGGTTTATATCTTGTGCCCAAAGGATTGCCACTATCAATAATTGGATAAACGTCATATCAATACAGTAATAGATTGGGTTCATTAGAAAACATACCATAGTGAACATCCTATTCCTTCACGGACACATCCGCACGAACTTCTGACTATCTTCCCTACCATCGAGCGGTCAAAGTAACAGGGGTCTAGGTGAACAACGACACTGGTAGCTTCGTTTTTTGCCGTCCACATCCCTGATCTAGGTCGGGGTGCGGCTTTTGTATGAACCACTGCACCACACCCATTCGTTTGTTTTGATTGGCTTGAGCTAGAGAGTTGTGTTAGGGAACGAGATGGCCTCGATGGGTAGAGTGGAAGTATCGAGGGCTGAAACCGCACTGCTGAGGAAGCGCGAATGTCGTCATCTATCTCTGTCTCGTCTACTATGTAACCATTGCATGTTAATACATATGTGAAGTCATCATGCTCAGGCGGTACTCGGGCTCGGGGTTGTGTGCCACTTCCGCCAGTGGTGGTGTTGCCGCCAAGGAGATATACCCAGCCATCCGTCGAGCGTCCTTGGTCACGGTCACCGTTGTCACCAGTATCATAGTAATGAGAGCCAGTATCCCACTGAGACGGTCGATGACGGTCGACATGGTAGGAAGTACTTGGCTGACCACGACTGGGATCCAGTGGGACTCTCTCCATTCTCAGTGCTCCCCGTCGTCTCAACCTTGACTGTTCACCGGTCCGCACAAGTTCCGATAGCACGATGTTATCGTCCATCTCCTGCGTTGTCCTAGTCGTGGCCACCCCTACTGAGCGATTACGGCTGGGTGAAATGTATTCATCATTGTCACGATCAGAAAAGGTAGATTCCCGGCGCTGTTGATTGTGCTGAGTTGTGCGATAGTTGTACGTGATTGGCATGCGTAATGAGGGTTGTGTTGCGGATTTTGAGAGGAGTTGGGTATTGAGGAGTAAAGGAGGTCGTCGGACTGCTGCACGGAGGACAGGCGAATTTGTCCGTGCGGGGTAGGCGTGTAAATAAATTATGTAATGATTAGATAATCAACTGACTCGAGAATGGCCAAGCAACCAAACTCAGCTCGAGACTGCTTGATATGCTCTCGCCCTGTTCCGTCCGAATTCCTCTTCATCGCAACAATAAGACCATTGACGCTGCACAGGAGTATCTGCTGCGAACAACGACATGCGCCACACTTTAACTCTATCTAGCCCTCTCCTCTTCACTCACGAGCAAGGCAGATTGGGCACAGCATACAGCCGGTGTAGCATGGTCTTTCAGACGTATCTAATCGCTATACAACCTCCTTGGGAACATCCGCTGACTCAATGTGCTCGCTGCGTCGGCAACAGCAGGAAAGACAATGTTTAATTGAAATCACTGTCTCCATCTCTATCTTCGCGTCCCGCGTCCAAACAAACAAAAATACCGTGCAGCTCAGCCAATCAGAATTTGCGCTCCCACGCATGCATTTCTTGCAAGCCTACAAACGTGCCGTTCTCGAAATAGCAGACTGCCAGTTTTGCGTCCACGACGATCTCGTCATCCTGGAGAGCTAACTCGTCAAGTACTTATAGATCACCTAATGACTTGTCCCTCTTTGGTTACCTTTATCGCCTCATCTTCGTTATCATGAACTCTTCAGAGAAAACCCCCCTCCTCCCTACCTCTGCAATAGTAACCGTCATGGACCCTCCATACCCCACACAGTCCCCCTTCATTGTAGAAAAACTACTTACCTGGAAGGATGAAGATCGGTCTACATCAACCACCAGAACGTTTGTACGGCGCCGCTTGATGTGCAAAACAATCGTTGCTTTATTATCGATCGGTGTCGTGTTGATCTGGCTCTTCCCACCACCTCACCTCGCTATCTACTTCGGGTATCCTCGTCGAGATGGTTGGGACAACCTCCCTGTGCCGAAGAGCCTTCAGCGATCATGGGGAGCATATACGCCCTTCTATCCCATTGAGGAGTACCAGCCCCCCCCCGATGATTGTAAAGTGACGCAAGTGAGTGTCCCATATGATAACACAACGATGTCATACTTAGAGCCTATTACCCCCATTTAATCCTTCTGTACAGGTAAATATTGTAAGTTCCTTCCGATCCACGCAAACAAAGTTTACAAGCCGAACATGCAGTTACAAAGACATGGAGCACGATACCCCACAAGAGGAGCTTCTGAAGGAATACAGAAGGCTGTGCACAAGCTCCTCTCGGCTTCTGAATACAGAGAACATACCATGTTTTTCTTGAACAACTATAAATACGAACTAGGCACGGATCAACTCATCAAGTTTGGAGCCGACCAGTATGCATATACATTTTATTTCTGGCAGCCTCTGACGTTTACAATGACTTCTATTGACATTTCAGTGCACGTCATACTGGAGCAGAGATGTTCTATCGATACAACAGTCTTATCAACAAGCATCATCTTCCTTTCGTTCGGGCATCCGGGAAACAAAGAGTCGTTGACACAGCTACTAATTGGACTCGTGGTATGGTTCCTCTTTAAAGTTTATGAACTATAATTCTGATGTTGTTCCATGTGTTGCTTAGGGTTCGCCGAAGCCAGCCGGAATGTATACCAACCCAAACTAGATGTAATTTTGAGTGAGAAGGTATGCTCAGTGTCTCTGTGGTCTTCTATCTCTTCTGACTCAGCAATTGCAAAATAGCTCAACGATACGTTAGACAATACCCAATGTCCCAATGCTGGGGACGCGGATTTCGAAGTAGATGAATGGGTTGCAATTTATGGCCAACCTATCGCTAAACGTCTCAACAAAGCGGCGCCTGGAGCTAACCTGACAGCTGCTGATGTATACGGGTTGATGCTTCTGTGCCCCTTTGAATCTCAAGCCAAAATGGAGAAGAGTTCATTTTGCGATTTGTTTACACAGGAGGAGTTTGGATACTTGGCGTATACAAGCGATCTTGACAAGTACTATAGTACGGGGTTCGTCGTTTCTTATCTATTTCAATCTCAGTGCATGGAATGTACCAACAAAGCTAATACTTACACAGCTATGGTCAGCCGTTGGGCCGAGTCCAAGGGGTCGGATATATCAATGAGCTCCTAGCACGCCTAACGAAGACTCCTGTACGAGACAACACACAGACGAACCGTACACTTGACTCATCGCCTGACACCTTCCCTCTGGACCGCACTGTCTATGCTGATTTCTCGCACGATAATCAAATGATTGCAATATACACTGCTGTTGGGCTGTTCCCGCAATACCGGGCATTAGATCCAACGACGCCAGATGACAAGAGGAGCTGGATGGTTTCACGGATGGTGCCATTTAGCGCGCGAATGGTCACGGAAAAGGTGGAGTGCCGGGTTGGGGACGATGGGAAGAAGCGAAGGAAGGATGTGGAGATCAAGGAGTATGTTAGGATATTTGTGAACGATGCGTTGCAACCATTGGCGTTTTGTGGTGCCGATGAAGAGGATGGGATGTGTGAATTGAATAAGTTTGTGAAGAGCCAGAGGTATGCTAGGCATGATGGGGAGGGGGATTGGGAGGCTTGTCATGCTGCCACTTCTGTTCTGCCAGTTCTTGGGCATGGGATATATGGCGCTTGATGAATTGCTTGATGAATTGCGGAGAATGAGATGGGTAGATGTGAAAAGGTACTAAATATCATAAGGTATCGATACGGCTGTGTCTTACACGCACCGATTCGGACGATCAACGACTATCCATAGATGTAGGACCATGAAACTTAATCAACTAATCATTTAGGTTGTAGGGACTGGGTGTTGTGAAACATCAACAGCACTACTACAGTAGTACTGTGGTGCTGCACATGGCATATTCTCATGCTGAGAGTCGGCGAAAGACTGGCTGGTACTTTGTTGGTCAATCGATATAGTTGGTGACTCAGGCGGTCCATGTGATTCTCTTCATGATCTTCCAAGTCTCGAGATCTCTCTGTTTTTTTTTTTTTTTTTTTCACTCTGGCATCATCTTTGCCAGCGTCTTAATGGAGATATCGGTGAAAGTACTGTTCCGGAAATGTTATGGATTTGCCGACAAAGGGAAAATCATGGCCACGAGGTAGAACAGTTCCAATCAGTTCTCTTTTGTTTCTTGCAAGAACGTGCCTTAGCTGGTAGGCCAGTGACCCGTTAAGGCCTGGCACAGTTGGCTCATGATATTGAAGCACTGGCACGTGCGATTGTGCCTCAATAGAAAAACAAAGGACTCAGGGGGAGCATACGATATTGAAGAGTGGAAAGCCTGGGAGTAGGAGTGGTGTGGGTGACACTAGTGTATCACTTTGAATTCAGGGGAAATTCGAATTCGAGTCAAATAATCTTCCACGGGTTTCTCGGCTAGTCACGGTCAGAAATAGAACAAAGGCACGCAGAACTGTCAATTCCCATTACTGTACAGTACTGTACGATGTACACTTGGTCACCATATTTTCTCACCCGGTAAGATTTTTTTTTTTTTTTGCATTTATACTGCTCTCTGCGTCGTCTCGGTTCTTGCAACTCAGAAATCTCCCCCCCACCAAACAAACAAAAGAAAAAAGGAAAGTTGGGGAGGACAGAAGGACTTGAAAGAGACAAGATGATTGGCACCCTTACGTTCATTACTACATTCGCTCTTTTTGCTAAGCTCCCGGGTATGTGCTTCCAAGTTGTGGGTACTATTCTTAACTTGACACGAATATGTTTCTGTTCTGGGGGGGGGGTCATTACAGTCACATCCGCTCAAAGCGAAACGACGCTTCGCCTACCGGGATTCGATCCGCAACCCCTTAGCGCCAACTTTTTGAGTACAGATTCCCAGGGCATGACAATTTGGGAACTGAAAGGTTCTGATATTCCTGGTACAGGTAAGTCATGAGCTTGATCATATTACACTTTTGCTCATTTCGTGATATTTTACAGTTACCTTAGTCGAAGGCCCTGGTTATGTGTCGCTGGGCGTCGTAGATCCCGCGTTCACCCTCAATGAGGCATGCGGAGTGACGGGCGACATAGCGGTTTGCACTGTGACGGCGAATGGCGAAGTACATACTGGGACAGACATACATGCTACCCCCATAACTGTACTTCTCGGTACGCCTCCTCCATCCGCTACAGCTGGCGCTGCTTCTGTCACCGCCACGCCGGGACCATCGTCTAGTGGACAAGCCCCGTCGACGTCCACGACCCCTACTGGTAGCTCTGTGTCTGCATCTGTGCCATCCACGACCGCGTCTAATGGAGCTGTTGGAAGGTCTCGTACTGTTGTATTAAGTGGTCTTGGGATCTTGTTCTCTGCCTTATGGTTGGCGCTCTGAACGTCCAAATTCGTTGTTCGATCAGGACTCTGGGTCTGGGATTCCCGGACGTTATTTAGTTGGTGGTCGTATTGTATTAGCGCTTTAGTGCCCAGCTGTAACTGTTTTAACTTGCTGTTTGAAATGCCAATTATAAAATTTTCTACAGTCGCTGAGAAGGGCGAGAAAATAGCAGATTACCTATGTCGGGATCAAGGGCGCTAGTACGCAACGACGTGATGGATCAGAAGGGGAGTTGACAACCGTACACAGTTACCCTCCAGACCCGGCACTTGACTTTGTACCTCAGAAAAAATTGCTTGTTCCAGAACGGGACAGTGAAATATTCATCAATCCTGGATTCGTCAGTACAGATTCTCCGAGGATAGACTGTATGGGCACTTCAAGTTGGAGATATTCCTGGTACCGGTGAGTTGCCGTGTTTAATCTGGCCCGATTTTCTTGAGACAGCCGATTCAGCGTTGAAGGGCTTGGTTTTATTTTCTGTGGGTACCAATACGACGATGTATCCTCCAGTCTCCATAGGTGTGCCGCGTAACAAGCAATGTGGCTCTTTGCACAGCAACAGTCAAAGGCGCCTGGCGAGGTTCTAGTCACTTCAATAGATGTCATTCCTTTGACGGTGGACGTTGTAACGTCCCCAACTTCATCGACTGCTCCCGTATCAACTACAGGAATTCCAGAACAGCATCAGCATCCGAGTCGGAATCAAGTCCTACGGATATCTCTTTCAGCTTCTGTTTCCACTTCAACAAGTGGTAGTCCGACCGTAGTTGCTCCTGCGTCATCTTCATCCAATTCTGCCATTGGGTACACACCAAATGGCTTCATGATATTTATATCAGTTTTACTTTTTGCGCTCAATTCTTGAACGTGTGAATGCACCTGAAGTAGCCTATGTGCGTGTTAGTTCCATAATATTAGACCATGATGTTTAGATTACCAATAGTTCTGTAGCGTTAACATAGTTGATTCTGTTAAAATTGATTTACATGGGTAGTTTTTGTGCCTCAGAGGTGAAGATGCTATCCGTTGCTTTGACGAGGTTATATCCGAATATAAGTCGAAAGCTATGTGACTTCTTCAATTCATTCAACTTCGGGAATGACTTGATAAGCCTAGCTTCTCATATTTCGGACAGTTCCGCGCCTGTACCATGCAGTTACACATGGTATGTGCCTGGACAATGATGATGAGAGAATCTTACACGTTTATAGTGCCGGTGAATGCAAAAACCTTGACTCATCAATCGCGGCAACTCGGAACCGTTACAGAAACAAACTGGGCCAAGAGCGTTTAAAAACTCTTGACTGTCCAAGCTTCTGTATAAATATAACCTGGAACAAATGCAGCCCCCTCTAGAACGCTCACCTATCTGCCAAAAAAAACAAACAAATCACTATGTTCAAATATACCACGCTCTTTTCTTTTGCCCTTCTTTGCGGTATACCTCGTATGTTTTACTTGTCAAGCTATAGTTTGGCATGCTAAGCTCACGTTTAATAGTTGTACTTGCCCAGTCAAAAACTACTCTTCTATTTCCAGGAGGGGATAGCGAAATATCTATCAGCGCCGACTTCCTCAGTACAGATTCTCAAGGACGGACAGCATGGGCAATTCAAATTGACGACTTTCCTGCGACAGGTGAGTTGTCGCATCCACTATAATCCCTCACGAGGTTCGTTTTCTGATACCACTTAATCAGCAACTTTAATCGAAGGACCTGGTTTCATTTCCCTTGGGTTCCAAGACGCTGAAATATCCAACACTTTGAATCAGGCATGCGGAATAACAAGCGATGTGGCTGTTTGCACAGCAACAGTGAATGGCGAAGTTATGACCAGTTCATTAAATGTCGCAACTTTGACGGTTGATGTTGGGAAGGCGCCACCAACTGGTACATCCATCGCTCTCACAACTATAACAGGATCGCCATCGAGGACGGATTCGAGTCCTACCGATACCTCTTCAACTTTTGTGTCCACCCCAATTAGTGGTACTTCGACTGTAGCCGCTCCCGCATCATCTTCATCCAACGCCGCTATTGGATGCACGCCGAGCAGTTTCATGATATTTATATCAGCTTTACTTTTCGCCCTGTGAAGATATATCTAAAGTAGCCTAGGTATAGGTTAGTCCGTTATTGTTATCTCACAGTCATCAAATTACCAATGGTTATATAATGTTGATATGACTAGTTCTGTTGAAATAAAGCCATATAATTAGTCTTCAATCCTTAGGAGTGAAGATAAGGGAAGATTTTCCTTTTACTCTGATGCCAGAAAACGAAGAATGGTGTTGGCTATCATCATAGGACAATGAAAGCGACCTTGTGACACTGAGCTTTAATAGAAGTGGCCGTTGAAACCCAAAGTTTTTTTCTTTTTCTTTTGATACCACATCAACGATATCCTTAGTAACAGGGCGTCTGGGAACGGACGTGCATACCTTGCGGTGAAAAAGGGGCCAGAAGGTTCAAACGCACTCTCAGTCATCAAGGGGTCTGTCCAATCATCTGAAGGGGATCATGTTGCTGCTGTAGTTGTTCACCGGCAGAAAGTTCCGTGAGGGTTCTGGATCATATGTAAATGGACGAAGCTTCCATTGGGTTTGGTTGGTTTCATTCTTCCTGGAAACGATAGATAAAGGTTCTTATGACATTGTCTCCCTTCAACGACGCAGTTAGATGGCATATACGTTGTATAATCCTGCCGACTGCTAAAATTCTTCAAAAATTTTTGACTGTCCAGTAAGCGGACATCGGTGTCTAATGACCGTGGGCCGGCCGCGGCTTCGACTTCTCCATGTGCCTTGATCCCACGGTCACTACGGTCATAATCAAGAATGCTTGTGATAAAAATAGCTGCCGTGTGTTGGGCGCCTCTCTCTGTCCGATAAATACATGTCTGGACTGGTACGTTTTTCCCGGTGATAGCATGAAACGCTGCATCTCCTCGATTTCTGTCCTTCTTCTGACTTTGGCTTTGCAGACGGGGGGTATATACGTCCCTTTGAGGGAATATTCAGGAAACACATTCTTTGATAAATGGGACTATGCAGGTCATGAAGACAACACGACTTGGGGTAACGTCACTGTTTCCTTGTTATGGTCCAAAGCAACTCATGAATCTCTCCTTTTGGTATCAGGGAACGTAACATATGTCACTCGGGACGTTGCAATGTCCAGTAAATTAACATTTGTCAATGGAGATGGCCACGCGATTGTAAGGGTGGATAACACAACTACTATTGCGCCACCAGCCCCTGGAGAATTTGTACACAGAAATTCAGTTAGTACCACGGCTGAGTAATAGACGCTGAGGGCATGCTAAAGATGCTTACACTAGGTTCGTATCACGACCCAAGACACGTATGGAGTTGGGAACCTTATTATGATTGATGTTCACCATCTTCCCTGGGGCTGCTCTGTTTGGCCTTCGTTCTGGACTTTGGGAACTCAAAAAGAATGGCCTCATGGAGGTGAAATTGACATTATCGAAGGTATCAACAAAATGAACACGAATCAAATGGCCCTTCATACGGATGCTGGGTGTGCGCAATCCGACCCGCCAGGCCAGACTGGCAGAACTCTCGAGGGCGACTGTTCTGTCGACAGGGGTTGCATCGTTCAAGAAACCAAGCCCAATAGCTTCGGTGATGCGTTTTTTGGAAAAGGTGGAGGTATCTGGGCTACGCAGATTGATGTGTCTGGTGTTTATATCTGGTTCTGGAGCGTCAGTATATCAATTATTATTGAGTGCTTTGCAACTCAACCTGACATTGGCGTACACAGCGATCGGATGTTCCAGCATTCATCGCAAACGCAACACCTGACAGCACAATGGACCCATCAATATGGGGGCCACCGAGCGCTGCTTATCCAGCTAAAGGTTGTGATATAAGCAAATTTTTCACGCCGCAACAGCTAGTATTGCTGACAACCCTATGTGGCGTTTGGTTAGTAACACTCGTGTATTTGGGGTGACTTCGTCGTTTGATTTACTGTCTTCACAAGGGCGGGAATACCGCAACTTTATAGCAACACCTGTCCCGGGTCATGTGTACGTATACGAGGTGGACTATTGGATCTTGATACATGATCTTACTGTGTTTTCTCTTTGTTTTAGGTTGAGGACAACATTATTGGTCCTGGAAGCCCGAAATATGATGATGCGTATTGGGACATTGCATATATTAGGACATACATTGCACAAAATTCGCAACCAGGGGCTTCATCCCTTGCACCAACAACTGCGAACGTCAACGCCAACACACAGGGTGCGAATCTGGCGACGGGGATCACAGCTAGTACAACCGGTGCATCATCTACATCCGGACGTACGACACCTTCTCAGTCTTCAAGTGCTGCGGTGCATTTCAACTACTTTGGTAGTTGGCCCATTGGTGTACTTGGGATGCTCTGCATTCTACATGGCCTTTTCTGATGTCCCGATAACTCCAGGTATAATGTATGATACGTGTAATGGCTGAAGGTAATATTGAAATTGGGTAGATGGATAGCTACTGGCCCCAGTTTGGACTGATTTATTGAAGCAATGGTCGAAGGGTGTAGCACTCAGGACATTTATTTGCGCAGATAGAGATGCCAGTGATAGATAGTAAGGTAGTCTGTTCGGGATTGGGACAAGCCTAGAATATATCCATGAAAGAATGTAATCGCCAGTGGTTTAATAACATAACAGATTGGCGTTTAGCAACTATCAGTCACATGATACTGTAATAAATTAAAAAAAAAAATATTCGTCATATGATTCGTCGCTACTTCGCTCGAGCTTCTCGAGTCCTCTACGTCTCTACCTCTAAGTCTGGCCTCAACTCAAAAGATCATTTGACTCTTGCACGTACATTACGAACTTTAAGTCTTAACAATGTAATATGGAAATGGTGACACAGGAAGGAGGAACAGCGCCGGTGTAGGTGCACTCACTTCCAGTGGTATGTTATTCTTTTTTATTTTCCGAATAATCATTTGTCCATTGGCCGTTACTCTGTGGTCGTATCTTGGTATGTTATTCTTGAAATTCCTTGAATCCTCCGCATTTTTCCACACATCCATAGGCCTTGTTTCGGTCTTTTGCTTTTTTATTGAATTCAATCAGTTCAAATTTTGGATAGAGTCCTTTCTGTTTTTGTCTTTCCATCAAGGTCACGTTCGCTCTGGCTCTGGATTGAGCGAATTCTTCTTTCTAACCCGGTCTCAACCATTTGGAGATAAACAAGACCATTGACTATATTGACTCCTAATTAGAGATCACATAATGCCATATTGTAAATAAATATAATGGAGTAGTTTAATTGAATCAAGTTTTTCTCCCCTTCCCGCATCCAGAAGTCTCGTCTTCGGCCCTCATCTCAGAAGCTCCCTCAGCCTACCCACCGCAGCCCTTCTACAACAGCTCGTTACCTTGCTGGTTTCTCCAATCAAATGATGAATTATACATCCATATAAATATCATCACGCGCACATCCCCTAGTTGTCCCAGGTGGTTTCTCATTTCTACGATACCGTGTATAGGTACAACCATCCACATTCTCAGTCGTTACTTGATATTGATTGAGTCTGTATCATTTTCTACAGTTCCTAACAATTTGAATGGCTATGGGCAAGTGGGTAGAATGCGTACACCTGGCCGTGGATATCTTGGGGAACGATACGTATAAACCCTTTCTAGGGCAATTATTATCACGAACGCTGGGACAGTTAAACTGGAATTTAGTAACGTTACCGCCTGGCAAGAGTCTTCTGTTATCTCTTGGTTACCTACACAGTCTCGCCACTTCCGTTCCCTCCTTCTTTACTCGGTGTCATATCATCTACTAGGGGGAAAACTACAGTCGAGATCAAGCGTACTTACCCAGGGGCAGAGTTCAGGTGGGAGGTGTTGCCAGTGCCAGTGGAGTGACGGTGGGTATAGACGCATGAAGTCACCCGAAGTAATTCGTTGATTGGAGCTTAGCTCCCAGTGTTATCCACCTATGTTGGCTAGAGCAGTGGCAGATCTAGAGGAGACCGTAAATAATGAGTTGGCAAATAGCTTAAGATTGCATGTTCGATGGTGGATTGGTGATTCCAATGTTTCACATCCATATTTTGTTCCTACACCCTCACTATCTTGTGAAATAAATATATACAGCGCAATAATACAAAGCTGTAATCACGAGAATTGCATGCTGGACCAGCACAATGCCCGAGGGACACATTCGGGAATACGATTGGCATCATTACTTACCACGTGCGCCGGGCACGCCTCCCTGATGTGAGGAAATCAGTGAATAAATTACGAACAAAGTGGCATCCATATAAATTCAACTGCATATCCGAGTCCATGCTGAACACAGTCCTCATTTCATTTCTTAACCAGGAAGTAGGAAAAATTAATGGCACTGCCTTTAATTTTATTGAAGATGTTGGAGAGCAACTACACTGGGAAAATGGGCAAGGTTCTGTCACCTAGTCGTATGGCCTGAATTTCAGAGTCCTAAACCTTGATATCAGGGCATCCACTCGTGCCTCAACCAGAGCACTAAAACATGTCTGCCATTATAGACGTTGATGGATTATTCAGAGGCATTACAGCCCCCATTAGCCAAGTCAATGTTGGTATTACATCTACTCCCCGCGTTTGAAGGTCTGGTCCAGGTTAATTTTGTACAATACATCAAAGGAGGCGACCAGGACGCACCCTTGAGCTGGTGGTATCGAGTAAGTGCGTGATCGATTTGTTCAAACGTCAGCGGAAAGACCGCGCCGGTGGTCTGAATTGCCTTTCTAGCTGTATCGGTATGAGTATTTAAAGCAGGAGCACCCTAGCAGATTACGGACATACCACTGTAAATTGTACGAATAAACTCGTGCTCGACACCCGGTGGAAGTTCACAATGGTGCGAGGGGTACTCTGCTAGAAGTGACCAGAAATGTTCTTTTCCTTGCCACCTTTCTAATCCTAGAATGGATTAGATATCTCGTATATGCGAAAGCTATTTGATATGAAAAGTACCTCTATCTTCACTCCACTTGAAGGCTGTCTTATTAGTTCGGGATATCATTTCAATAATGACGGTCGTATCAGTCACATCTGATAGGAATAATTCCCAATCCTCTCCAAGCTGCTCCTTCAAGGGATCGTCCTCGATGTTATACATATGGTCTTCCCACGATTCCACGACAAGCTGTAACTTCTCCCGGTCTGTGATGTCATCCGGAGTAATGAGGCGTCTTTCTCGGTTATAGAAATATATGTCGCCATTTGGGTGCCGGTGTACGCTCCATGACGGGGGCGGTACAATATAACTTCAGATAACGAGTAAAATGAGGCTTTAATGACAGGATTGCTCAAAAAGAAAATCCAAAATACTTACCCTTTCCCATCCTTAGTAACATACGCAAAGCCCTCGAATGGCTTTTGATACCGGGTTGTCTGGATAAAGTCTAGTATACTTTGACTCTCCTCGTCTATCTCTGGAGGCTCCAGCAGCTCCATACGCAATGACAGCTTTCCTGTTGAATACTGCTGGACCATATGAGACATGGAGTCGTTCATACCGGGTGGAATGGAACGGAGTTCGAGGAAGTGCAAATTGCGAATAACAGACAAGAGATTGAGAATGGGTTATGAGTCCTCCTTGGTCCCTGCTAAACAGTGGGTGATTATAAAAGAACAGCAGTAACTTCAATGCACCTTCGGCAGCCGAGCAACAGGTGTGGACGGTGACATTAACTACTTGAGTTATATCCGAGATCGTAGACTTGAATAGACCTAATCGTAAGGGTTTGATCTTCTAAAATCGTTTCTCCAGGCCGTGAATTCCTTCTGGGGTTCATTGAGCGTTGCCCTGTAAACAGACTGATCTCGAGCCATATATTCTGACATTGAAGATTGCGAGTTTCCCTGCGTATCTGTCTCATTCCCAGTTGTAATGTATGTGTGGAAGAACAAGTAGGGGACCTATCGATGGGGCCTCCCGAGGTCACAGGATCATCTGGGTGCAGATTGAATCACATTAAACATCCTATTAGCAGTAATCCTTTAGAAGTCAGATTTGATGAGATACTGGTACAAAATGTTGAGAATATTATATATTAAACTCGTGAATCCCAGACCTAGAATATGCTGCTGCCGACTGTCGGAGCAAAAGTAAAGATAGGTGGACGTAGTGTGGACGCGTGTCTTTTGCTACCACGGCCGCCGGTTTTCTCATGAGTCGTTAGCCGTGTATATATCAATTTGGCGTTGTGTAGCGACCATGTGTCCACAACCCCTTCAGGAGACAGCAAGCGCAACTCTTAGTTGGCTCATGTGTACATAGCATTTGGACATAATGAACAAAAAATTTCGAACGCTGCCCTTACGGTGTACTTCTCAATCCTACACGATGATTGGGGGGAAAGGGTCGGAACACATTGTCAAGGCGTGTTTAAACGGCGAATGTTCATTAGCAACCCAAGGATGAATCTGGTCCCTTTTCGTCCGCCGTGACGGGGGCCGGACTGACGCCATCACAACTAGATTTACTCCGTTATTACGCCAGAAGATTTGAGGTGGGGCTATCAATGGAACAGAAGTCTCTGAAAACGGGTAAATCGTATGATTAGGTGGCGGCTTGTCAGAATATCCCTGAATACCAGCTGGGTGGATGAAGATGTCTGCCTCGTACGATACCCCCCTGTCGTCCCATTTGTTAGGACCACTCGAATCCTTTCAGAGGATTGTCCAACGAGGTATCATTTGCGTCATCCATGTGAACGATCGGACCAATACGTTAGCAGATCTGAGAGTTAGGAACGTAGGTAGATGTGACTTAAGATGTCTCCTTTGGTTGCAATCCACGATTTAGTGTGCTATCAGCATTAACCGAAGCCTTCCGTAGGCGGCCGTCGCTGGTTAAAAAAAAAAAAGTTATTTTTCTTTCTACCCTGAAGCTGCGGAAAGACAACGGATATAGTTTCGCACAAGCTTTGCAATACAAGGAGTGCGATGACTTTTGGCTTCGTCCTTAAGTCATGGGTTGTCCATGCCAACTTGAAAGGTAACATACAAGGGACCAGTGTCTAATGCCCAGTCAGCTTATCACCGACAATCAGAGCGATCGTATCAAGTGGTTTGTCTAATCAGTATATAGTTCTGTGAGATCGCCTTTCTGCACTACTAGCGGGCGCCGCGAAAGTAATTGGTAAAACCTTGTTTGAGAAGCCAGATTTGGTTGCATCTGTGTTTTCGCCGCATTCCGCAATCAGGTTCAGTGGGACAGTATATGAGAGTTGCTATCAAGCCATGAGCAAATGTCGGTTGGTGTAGGGGCCTTGATCGTTCCAGTCATGATGCATGATGAGAAGCTCAAAGTTTATTTGGCTCCACTTGTGCACAGGCAAATGACAACAATAGACATTAATATGTTTGCCGTGCTCAGATATCATCATGCGTATTAACCTGCTGAAACTACAGATTAGCATGTTTGAAGTTCAAACACGCTTTGAACCAATCTATGGTACTCCTGTATGAATTATGCAAGTATGGTCATGGACCTCAAACCCCCCACCCTGACGCCTTTCTATCACAAGCAGATGTTAGACCCGTATTGATGCCCTCACGTTGTCGTTCAATCCGTCACACCTAGCTGATGGGGTCTTAAAGGTTTCTATGGCCCTTTCGGGTTATGGTGTACGTGTGGAATCAAGGGCCTTGCATCCGCACCAAGTACCTTGAAATTTACACGGATGACAAGTGTTGTTGAATCATGAAGATGATAAAAACAAAAGATAAACCACGCTCTCCGTCTGGGAGTCGAACCCAGCTTTCGCGCGGCCAGCACTGAGTGACAGGCGCGTGTACTAACCGATATACTAACGGAGACCTGTTGTCTTTCTCTCCTGTGATGCCATAATCAATGAACAGGGCGGGAAGTTCCGATCAATTACAGATGTGTTACTGTTGGAGTCCAGTTGGACTTCTCCGTCTCCCCAACAGCTGCCATACTTGATCTCTTAAGGTATGTCTACTGACGTCTTCTCAAAGATGTTCTCCGGAGCTCTAGCTCTATGCCAACCCATATACTCCAATCCGACGCGTCTCGGTGTCAACATCTCGTGATTGACATCCACCTCCTGTCTTTCAAGTTATAATTGCCGTTACGAAAGAGCTAACTAGTTGTAGTGTGAAATGAGCGCCGCCTATCCGTAATGTGCTCAGCCTCGACTAAGTTTGTTAGATAGGTCAGAGGGAGATAAGTAGGGGTTTGAGCTGGAATCGACTAAGCTGGCGAACACAAAACCTGTATGTGAGTGGCTATGGTTATTTACTTGCGTCATTATTGTGAGGGTTTTGAACGCCTGGCTAACGCGACTGTGTTCTACCCAGCATGTCCACTTTATGCCTCGATTTTCATTCCCTATGCTGCGGTTCAAAGCTAGATATCCCATCCAATAGCATTCTACGGCGATTACTCGATCTCTATTCATACGTTTTCCTCATTATTCCTTTACCTTTTGACAACTATTTCTTAACCGTGATTTTGGAACTCCGGTGCAATAATGAAGATTAATGATATCAGCGGTTTAATGGATATCCATCCCTCGGCCATGGCTCAGCTTTCCTTGGAGAGCTTACTAGAACAAGGCGGATCTTTGGGCCGATCATTCGCTTGAAAATATACCTTGGCGATTGCTAATCAATGGGATATGGCTATAGGCCCGCTTCTGGAGTGGGGTCGTGCAGAACAATGAGCGGTCATCATCACGAAGTATAGGTGATTCGCAGGGCACGATGGACTCATTCTCATTCGATGATTGGGAAGGGCTATATTTCTTGGAGCTCTTCGCCCGTTTGGATGGTGTGAAAGATTAACTTATGTGTCATGTTCCAATCTGATCACTCGTTGAAACTGCAATATTCACGAGTTAGAAATGCGATAATGGAAGTACGGGACGAGCGGTCTTGGTCAAGTTGTGACACTCTTTATTTCATCTCCACGATGCACGTCTTGCAAGGCCCACGCGGATATTATTACATTGAAAACACCTTCTGGACCGAACTTGCGCGCCTCGTTTCTGCTGCTTCGCTTGCTTCGGCAGGTCACTACTCCACCTTGTATGCCCATTGACTTGTGTAAGTACTTACGTCATTTCCCTTGTGCTATGTCTTGCTCATTAATTCTGTATTGTGTATTACTAAATTGGGGTACGTTAGGGCCAGCTCGTCTTGCATGCCATCAAGTGCACATCAGTTGCATAGAGGAAGCACGTAGCGTGTAGCGAGGGAGAAAGAAGCATTGCAAGTATTGATGAGCGATAGTCCTCTGTGGACGATGGCGACGCGCGAATGATGCCGGATTGCGAGCGCTGATGTGGTTCTTAGTGCGATATCCCTGGTGGACAGATTTTAGTTGGAGGACCAATGAAGTTCAGTCTTCGAAGGATAAATTGAAAGGCATCAGTGTGTCCCTGCCGCCCTGAATGGTTATATTTCAATTTAAGTGCTGCATGGTGTGGTAGATGCTGAAGTAGAATGACGTGGACGTTTCGCACACGAACTGCGTGTTTCGCCGATGAGAGATAAAGAGCATTATGTGAGCGAATTGCTTCAATTTGACATCCACTCCCTGTCATATCTCATAAATTTGTTTCTAAAAAACTCAGTTCTTTTCCTGTCAGAAAACCTTTGCCCCGAAACGATGTGATTTACTAACTTGGGCAATAAAGTGTGTGTGTGATTTTTAACGAGAAACATTCTGATAGAGCAGGTAAACTTGTTGACAGTTTCCCATCGAAGGCTGTCAACCGAGGAAATTTGAAACACGACACTTGTGAGTTTCCACAACGTGAATTGATCGACGAGGCTTATTTTAATACCTATTATTCAAAGTTGAAGGCCGATTTTTCCATGCTTCCTGTTCAGCGCTGGTCTTATCAGGGAGAGCAGCGGCTGGCTGGTAAACAAGAGTGAATTGTCTCTGTCCAGTGGCGGACCTACGGTGACTCACTAGCGTCCTGGCATAGCTTAGAAGCAGGGTACTAAATTATTTCCCAGAAGGAGCTATATAAAGTATAAACTCGGATTTTGTCTACTTAGGAGGATGAAGAAGTTCTGAATGAATAGCTGCGGACCGAACCGGATGCAAAAGCTACCGTAAGTTGGATGTACGGAAAGTTTCTTATGAAAACATTTGAAAAAAGGTTATGTTGATGAAGTATGTGGCGCGAAGCATGGAGGAGGGTAGCGAGAGAGGAAAGAATGTGTTGTCGGGTCTGGACAAGACAAGGCACATGTGAGTTATAAAAGGCAGTCAGTTGCCTATAATGGGCAGTAGGTGAGTGACGTAAGAGGGTAGATTGATTAAATCTGGGCGGAGTGCGAATCGATGGTGGCCTTTGGCTGGATGTCCATCTGTCTTGACCAAATGCGCACTTTCGCATAGACAGAGGACAAGCTGATAGAGGGAATCGCAGCGTCGACAATGCCGATTTGTCAGCCTGCCCTAACAATATATAAAGTCCTCCGTCCTTTTCTGACTTTACTTCCCTCTTCTTTCCCTACTTATCTCCTTCTCCGCCTCGGTAACCTGCAGCCTCGTCTGTACCATCACTCCCTAGCAACATCTTTTCCCGCTCAAAACACTTCTCTATATTCGTAATGGTCTCCGCGGAACTCTCTTTCTCCTGGTTCTCTCACAGCCTTCTTCTCCTTGCGGCCTCCCTCTTCTTCACTTGCATCTTCATCCGTATAGTCTACAATCTCTTTTGGTCTCCTCTCAGCGCTATCCCCGGCCCTTGGTACGCCGCCGTTTCCGACTTTTGGCTCACCGCCCATGTTCTCCGCCTCGAACAATGCAAGACAATCCAACGCCTTTTTGAAGTGTATGGGCCCGTGGTTCGTGTTGGTCCTAACAAGGTCGTTTTCCGCGATATCACATCTGCGCGTAGCGTATACTCGGTACATAAATTCGACAAGAGTCCATACTACAAGAGCCTTCTAACGTGAGTGGTCTCGTAACTCGTGTATTTTCGTTTCATCTGAAGGACGTTGGCGCGTTCCAGGAATAATAATGATCACGCGTGCGTAGAATTGCGCATATATAGACTTTCATCCGTTTATTTTTGCTGTATAGAATGACCACACTTGAACACGCTAGTCATGCTATTCGCCGCAAGGGATACGCACCTCATTATAACCTCTCAAATTTAGCCAAGTTTCAGCCAGAAATCCACGAGTCTATTTTCGAGCTTGTCAATGTAGCGTGTTTTTGTTGCTTGCTATGGATGCGATTGCAAGCTAAGCAACGAGATTTTAGGCTCTCGAAAACATTGCTGGAAAGACACCACTAGAATGCCTAACGCTCTTTCGTCATCTCATGGTCGATGTGGTTTCATTTACATCCTATGGTCATCATGCCAGTGCAGTACGAAAGTGGGCCATGGACGAAAGAGACCCGTTGTTGACGGCCATAAATGACTTCCCTAAACGTGGAATCCTGGTGACTTCTACCCTCCAGTGTGATTATTCACGTACTAATTGCCATCCCGAATTAGCGAAGTGCGGTTCCTACTTGGGCATGGAATCTGGTGTGCCGAATCCCTAGTACTCGTCTAAGGCAGCTGTGTGATTCGGATAAGATCCTGGCCGAGGTGTGTGGGACCCACTAGTGGAATGAATATGAAAGCTAATCAACTCGTTCAGTTTGTCAGTGCCCGTGTGTACGAGATGCGAGCCCAAATGAGTTCCGCGAAGATCACAGAATCTGATAAGATTCCGATGCTTCAACGTCTCCTGCAGTATCGCTATTCCTCGAAGGAAAAGATGCCTGACCACGACATTATATCAGAATGCATGGGTCACTTGTGAGTATTCCCTTTGTTCTAGGGCTATGGAAAGTCAATTTGCTTCTAGAATAGCTGGCGCAGACACCACTTCGACTACACTAGCGTACCTGTTCTGGGAACTAAGTCGGCGGGCGGATATTGTCAAGAAGCTGCAAGCGGAATTAGACGAGACTATGCCAAACTCGCGAAACCTGCCAGATATCTCAGTAATGCAAGAAATGCCGTATCTCAATGCTTTTATCAAAGAAGGTAAGTAGTCGAACAATTCTCCCTAGACCATCAACCAATTGCGGATTGACAGGTCTTCGTCTCTACACCGCAGCGCCAAGCCTGCTCGAGCGTGTCGTCCCATCCGCATCGAAGACTGGTTCTCCTGATGAAGTTTTTGACCTGATGGGTTATGGTCTTCCCGCAGGGACAGTGGTGTCAACCCAGGCTTGGTCTATGCATCGCGATGCGACTGTATTCCACTCACCGGATACCTTCATGCCGGAGAGATGGCTCGAATCATTCTCCAACCCAGAAGAGCTGATGAGAATGGGGCAATATATGATGCCCTTTGGGACCGGGACAAGAATGTGTGGAGGACAGAACCTTGCTCAGCTGATGCTGAAGACGATAGTAGCAGCGCTGATGCGAAATTTCGATGTGATGGCGCCTCCTGAGACAAATGAAGTAAGTATGGAGATCAAGGATAGCTTTGTGCGTTGCAGTCTTCTTGCCTTCCATGATCAGATAGCTGATAACGTACTATGTACCAGGTTATTTTCCCTGCTGCTATGCAATGCAACCTCATATTCGTTCCTCGTCAAGACTGACTGCGCTACCCCTGTTGCTTTTTCTCTGCGCTATCGTTTGTTGATTGTTTTCTCATGCTATCGCTTTCTTGGTGACACGGGTGACTTTCTTTTCTTATTTATGCACTGCACAACATGTTCAATTGTAAGATACCAAATCAACCGAAACTGACATTGTATATGCGTTACCAACAACATAGAACAAGTATAGACACAACGACACTCGTTTGTATTTCAGTACCTTATATCTTATTAATTGGGTAGAATAACTGTTTAACTGTAATGACGACGAGACGGATAGAGAAGAAAGCGTAATATTTGTACAAAAAGGCAAGACAATGATACAGCCATGTCAGATTGCAGATTATGATGCAGACACGAGAGACTTGACAGCAATTTACATTCTTGGGCTAAAACTAGACTCGGAATCAGTGGAAAACCCAAAATCGGAACCCACGTTTGAGACATGGTCCGACCCAGCGAAATCGGAAAGAAAATCAATCTCAGACAGTGTCGTAGACTGGGGCGAGAGCACACCAGGGGAACCAATACTGAAATTCAACACTTGCTGTTGTTGTTGTTGTTGCACGCTAGCACTAGCGCTGCTAATGTTAGTACCGGCATTCTGGGGTTCAGTCACACTCCCATCCGTGAACGAGTAAAACAACGCTGAAGCCGCCGCTGCAAACCCGCTCGAGTCGTTAGAATCCTGACGGCGGGGTGGACTCGGACCTTGAGCTTGAGGCTGACCTGGAGATGGCGCTGGAGAATATCCAGAGCGGGTGCTGTGTCCTGCTTCCATTCCCTGCCGTTGCCGTTGCTGCACCTGCACTTGAAAAGGCACCTGTGCCCACTCGCGATTCTGATTCAGCTCTGGGACTGTTACGAATGGCGAAGACGCTCCAGAGGATGCACCCGATGAGGCGGACGAGGATGAGGACGAGGCATGGGAAGCTATTTCATAAGCTGCTTCTGACCCGACCTCGGATGCCTCAGATGGAGGGGAGAGTAGCTCGATTCCTTGTTCCTGGTCTAGTGAAATGGGGTAAGTTTGTGAGAGGCTGAGAACTGGCACGAATGGCTGGGCTGGTTGGGTGGTGGGCTGTTGTGCGGGTGTGGGTGTGAAGGGTGTGGTGGGTGGCTCTGGCTCTGGATCTGCGAAAGGGTTGGTTTGGGCGACATGGGGAGGGGTAGGGGAGGAAGAGGGATGGTAGAAGAACGGGTGGGTAGCGCCCGATGGTATGAATGTAGATACAGATGGGATAGACGCAATAGAAGGAGAGGAGGCGGGACCCTCTGTGTGTGAGGGCGGGAGAAGAGGAGACACGACAAATGTCGGTGGTGTTGCGCTTCTTGGTGTCGATAAGGGGCTTGGGGAGGGAGACCGAGAGGTAGAGACAGAAAAGATGAGAGCTTGTTCTGGGAGTGTTTCTAGTTGCGGCTGCTGTGCTCGTCCTGGTTGAGATGGAGGTTGGGATTGCAGTTGAGTGGATGGGAGTACCAATGGCGAGTGTGGGAGTGAGTGATTTGGCTAGATTAGCGAGTTCGTGAGCTAGTTCTTTTGGGAAGGAAATTAGATGGAGAATGGGAACATACCTCATCTAAGACGTGAGTGAAGGAAGATGAGGAGAGGGAGGAAGGGGAAAGAGGCTGTTTATTCCTATGGTTGGTGCGTTGTCGGAGGGTGTACCTAGACTGATTGTAGTCGTTGACTGCAGTCCGCCATTCAAGAACGGATGGATCGGCAGGGTGATGACTATCGTTTGCTGGATCCGGCTCTGAGTCTGTGGTTGAACCTGAGCGCAGACGCGAGCGAGAGGATGTGGTACGGTTGGGATTGAGACGTGGATGAGAGAGAGAACCTGTGTCAGAACCTCGCCCTGCTCCTCCTGATTCAGAGGCTATTCCAGAACGGGTAACACCAGTGCCTCCTGAACGAGTTGAGCGCAGGCCACGGCGTGAGGCCGTAGCAGTAGTGGTAGCAGTTGGTGTGGTAGGAGTGGAATGTTGCGTGTGGGATGTGGATTGGAGAGGGATATCGTCCACTTCTACTGTGATGGGGGAGGTGGAGACGCGGGTGTTCCTGCGTTGTGCACGGGCGCGGGCGCGCCGTTCAAGGTAGTCTTCTGCAAGTCTTTCGAGAGCAGGTGCTATGTGTGGTTCATAGACATACTGTGGGAAGGGAGGGGGAAGGAGAAGGGTTGGTTAATTAGGATATTTTTGTTTATTGGAGTTAAGGAGTGTGGGGTACAATGCGGGGTAGAGGCAAAAAGTTGTTTCAGACTGGGAAATGGGAGATGGATTAAGATACTGAGGTATGGTAACCTCGAGAAAGTGAGAGGGAGGGTGTGTGTGTGTGTGTGTAAAAGAAAAGATAAGACAGTGACTTACTTGCTTGAAGACGTAGCCTACTGTGATGGTTGCGATGACACCAATCACGACGGCGGGCACAGTAGGCATTGGCATGATTCCACTGGTGAGAGAGAGGGTGAGGTGGAGGGTGAAGGATCGTCTGTGAAATAGCGCAGTAGAGAGCAGCTGCGCAGAAGAAGAGGCGAAATGAAACGGTTGAAGAAAGTTAAGGAGACTGCGGCTGGCTGGGTTGCCGATCAAGACTAGAACTATTTCTTTTGATCAGACAGAGATAGAGAGAGATGCTGGTTGGTGGTGGTGGTGGTGGTGGTGGAGAGGAGCAAGGATAGCGTCCCAAATGCTGTTGCAACCGTCGTTGACTGCGGTGGTTGGCTGATATCGTAGCTTCCTTGACGTTCCCGCCGAAGTTCTGGAAAGAAAAATCGCCTATTCAGTCGACACCTCTCCCACCCACCCGTGTTATTCTGCACTTCTCATGTTTATACATCCCGGCTCACATTTCAGCTCTGTAACGAAACGTTTTATGGGTTTACAATAAGAGCCTAGTACAGTACTGAGTGTGTGAGTTGAATTTACAATACTACGTTGATAACACAACGTCTCTCTCCCTTTCTCCGTCGGACATACGATCCGTTGTAAGAATACTCGCCGTGTCTAGCCATAGGAACGGCCATCAACCCCTCCTCACCTTCCTCCTCCTTTTTGCCCCCTTCTCTCTCTCACCCCTATTTACCCCATGGCCATGCAGATTCCGCGTGTTCCTTTCAGTCCAGAATTTGGTGCTCTTCCCCAGTTCTCCGCATTGCTGATGCGATTTCCGAGATACATGGGTGTTGATGGCCCAAGGGGAAAGAAGGAAGATGGGAGTCAAGGGAGCCTGGGTAAGCCTATGATTTTACGATACTACGACCAAAGAATGTAATTTACAGTGTAATAACTCAGTTAGGTATGGCGTTTCATTGTAACGGGTTCGACCTATCACCCGGAGTTCCCGAATCACACCGTTCAATCCAAATACTTTTTTTGCATCCGCTTCGAACAGCAAGTGAAACTCGAAGCTTTGACTGCTCGAACCCTCGGTGACTATAATCGTCCATCCTCTGAATATATTTTCAACGGGGCATATGGCTACTTATAACGTTATGCCCAGTTGGTGGTTAGCTCACTCGTAGTTTCATTTATCGTGAGTTGGGCTGAGCCGTTGTTAACTTCATGCTCCCTGTGTAGAATATAATAACCGGTGTGGTAACAAGTCATATTTACCATATCCAAGTCATTCCAGAATATATTCTGGCACAGCTTCATACGCAGAGTTACACATATACATTTTGAAATGATCAAAATTACACTTTACGCGACGGCCATTCAGATTTACAGTACCTCTTATTTTCAGTCGTGATCTCTACTTGGTGCTATCCTGTAACGAGTTTAGCTATGACGCCCATCGTGTCTTGTGTACGTGTGGCCTAATTGCACGCCCAACTTTGACTTGAGCCCCACCTGCGCCGGTGAATTCTTTGCCGAATTGAGTGGCCAAGGGGGAAATTAATCACGGTACAGTCCAAGTTGCAGGTTTCGACTTGACTCAGATCGTCTTTTTCATTTTCCAACAGGGCGGACCTGACTTGGTGCGCTCGTTCTCCTCCAAACCGTGAACGACCTTTTCCAGTCCTTTTCCTGTGCACTGGCTTGCTGCAGTGCCTTGCCCTTGCCTAAAGTTGCATAAATTAATCGCCGACTCAACATCGTCTCGAGATCTCAAACCCTGAACGTACTGTACAGTAACAGTTAATCCGAGTCGTACCTGACCGTGACCGTGAATCCTCAACGTAAAACTCTTGGACGTACTGTACAGTATTCGACCTGAGCTCTTGGCTTTTGGAGTAATCAACCAGTGCTGTTACTACTGACAACAATTCATGGACTCATAACTGCGCCCCCTGGTGGAAAAGCCTAGGACTTCTCGTACGTACGGTAACGTCTTCCGAATTCGTGCTCATCAGGCACCGGTAAATCAACGCCCAAGTCAACCAAAGTACTGTACAGCATGGGTCCAAAGAACTCGCCACTTGATTCACCACCAACCCCACCCCCACCCCCGTCCGAGTCCGAGTCCGAGTCCAAGTCCGAGTCCGAGTCATCTACACCAAAATCAAGACACCGACAAAGAACGAGAACAAGAACAAGAAGAAGACCGAAACCATTTATCAACAATGACGCCAAACCACGACTCACCACCAACTTCCTCACTTACCACCGTCCCAGATCCTCTTCAGGTCTCCAGCTCTCCAGAGCAGCTGGACATATCCCATCTCTCACACAACAAGCCAAAACGTCAGTGTGCCAATCTAGCTTTGTTCCAATCTTCGCTTTCCCTTTCTTTTTCCAATGACACCGTATCATTTCTCTATTCAATTCAACTACGTCTTACACACGAAACTACAGATGCCTACGTAACCTCGCAGCGTACCATGCCCCAGATTACGCCAGCGCGCTCTCTGTGCGTCTTCCCCGATCTAGGTCCGCCGCAGTTCTCGTCGCTTTGTTCGTAGGCCGTGCAGGGGACGTCTATGTGCTGCTGAGTCGGTGAGTATTAGAGTCGAATGGATGTTTTGTAATCACATCATTTACACGTTCATGTTCGCTTGGCGGGGTGTCTGGTTTTGCAGCCGTTCTTCGACGCTCCGAACTTATGCGGGTGACACCTCCCTTCCAGGTGGTAAAGTTGACCCGGAGGACAAATCGATGGAGGATACGGCGGTGAGTGTCGAATGGTGGCTATTATATCCTAATCTTTCCCAAGTAGCTCGTGCTGCCCGTACTGATTTTACTTTACTATTTTATATTTTTAGAGACGGGAAGCGTTCGAAGAAGTGTGTGCTCCATTGATCTCCTATTTTATCACAATTGGCCTACATTACTTGCGGTAGATTGGCCTGCCAATGGATAGGCGCAAAGTCCCCCTGCTATGTACACTTGAGCCATTCCTGGCGAGGAACGACCTGATCGTAACGCCGTAAGTTGGTTTACTTTTCAGTAATTCCTGCATTGATCAAAGCTGGTTGATAGAGTAGTTGTCCTCATCTTGGACTACACGCTCCAGCCAATCCTGAACAAAGACGAGGTGACGTCGCTCTTCTCTCACCCGTTACACTCCTTCCTGGATGATGGGACGACCACAGCTGGCGGTATCGGCGCACCACCGTACCCGCATGAGCCCGAGGCACTCGAGGTGCCGTATCACTCGACGGAGGACTTTGTCGTCAGTGGACCGAGGGGTGTGGAGTGGCCTGCACGGGTACACAGGTTTTTGACGGGGAGGGAGGCGGGAGGTGTGAAGCCTGTGTTTGGGCTTACTGCGTGAGTCCCGTGTCAAGACAGGGGATGTACAATCAAGTCATTGACTCTTTGTGGGCGGGGGTGTAGGTCGATTTTGATAAGGGTTGCGGAAATAGCGTATCAGAGGCAGGCGGGGTTTGAGGTTATGCCAAAGGGTGCACCAACTTCGGTGCAGAGGTTTGCGTGGGCGTTGTGTAGTCGGAGTGGGTTGAGGGAGGCAGTGGAGAGTGAAATGGGAAGGAGGGTGGATTGGGAGGTTGTGTTGAAGATCGCGGAGGGTAAAGAGGAGGAATGTATGGTGGAATGGCAAGGGAAGGAGGAACGGGAGAGAAGGGGTGGAATGTGGAAGCGGTGGGTTAGTGGACGAGGGAGGAGGAGTAAATTATGAGTGGGTTACTAACGTCTGATAGAGAGTGTTGGGTTTTTTTTAGTCGAAGGAGTACAAAACGTATATATAGACATTAGTGGAGTCCAGTATATATCTCTGTTAGTATATCGGTTAGTACACGCGCCTGTCACCTACTGCTGGCCGCGCGAAAGCTGGGTTCGACTCCCAGACAGAGAGCTTATTTTTTGAAAATCTTATCTTTTTAATCCATACTTATGTTTTTGGGGTGCTTTTTGAGTGTGTACTCGTATCCGACAAGTGAATAATGTGCTTCGTGATGAGTAGATGTAATGCTAATTATATCGTTGGTCGCTTCGATCCTCCGGAAAAATGTTTTTGCAAAAGTTCTTTGGGATGATCTCAAGTCAAGTCAAGTCAGTCAAACCAATGGCCAATCATCATCATCATTATCATTCAGTATCATTCAAGACGTCAGTCAGCATAGTTCTGAGGGAAGGAACATCGCGAGGACAAAAGCTCTGGTGCTGTTCATAATTATAAAGTTTGTTGTTGGATTCCCACGTGGAGCTAGAAAAGATTGGTGATGTCAGAGTATCCTTTTTACGTAAGCTGGCGTGGCGTGGAGTGTGCATATGTGGCTGGATTGGGACCAGGGAGTTTACGAGAAGACCTCGTTTTGTGGAGCTTGGCTGAGGTTGTTCTTCCGGCGTTGAAGGAGGAACTTGGAAGCTGGGATGCAGATTAGGAATAAGAGAACGCTGTGGGGAAAGGTTTTGCGTATATATAGATTCGTGATGCTCGAGCTGCTGTTGGTGCTGGTGTTGATTATTGGCAACTTGGAGGAGGTTGAACGGGAATAGGGAAGACAAAGGAAGGGAACAGGAGGGTTAATAAGCGAGGCGGAAGGCGGTGTGTGATCGATGATACATTGTACGTCGTTCTGATTCTACTACCGAGGGTGCAGGTTGCGTCATTCGACATTTGTTATTTGTAAGAACTTTGGCGAGGGAGGGTATTGCCCAGGCGAGTTGAACTTGGGAGTGTGATTGGATTACGACCATATTCGAATGACAGCGAAAGGGAAAACGGGTTATTTTGATTACCATAAAAAAAGGGCGGGACAATTGTTTTGCCTCAGAAAGCTGAGTTTCGATGCTGATACCCGCTGGGCAAGGTGACGACGGCCGAGGGGACACAGAGGAGACACAGAGAATGATACCGCACGGTCACTGTCGGTAGGTGAAATGGGAGGTGCCTACTACTAGTACTAACCAGTATGACAACGGCCGGCATGTGCGGTGCGTTTGCGCTCCACCACCACCCGCACGACCACCACCTTTGTTGGATCAATTCATTTTCTTCTTACGGTCACGCATTTCCTTTTACTTGATACGCCCTCCTATCAAAGAAATCGATTAACTAATGGTTTCTGTTCGGGACGGGGATTTTCTTAATTGAGACGACTGCCCTGGTCGCTTGCTGGTATATATTAGCGCTTCAGTGTCATTGTCAGCCTCCGACTCTGTATTTGCGTCCTTCTCACATCTCTCTCTAATTCGTCTTCCCTCTCCCCTTCTCTTCCTCCTTGCTCCCAGCCGCTGGGTCGAGAATTTGTAATTGAAAACCGGTTGCATCCGCTCTTGAGCTCTCCCTTCCCCGCATTTTTCTTCGCCCGTTCCTGCGCACCGACATATACACGCCTACATTCTCGCGTTCACGCTACTTTTCCGTGAATATTTTGGAACCGACCAAGGATTTAGACCAGTTTTGAAATCTGGAACTGTCGTAATCAATATCAGGACTAATATCGTTGTTCATTGCTATCCACCTATTCTCTTTGTTATTTTTCGTCATTGAATCATGGTGCTTGTCGCTTCCATACCGAGTGTGGATGAGATAGTCAAGGGCCAGATATACTTGGGCAAGTAAGTCCAGTCCCCATCCCCCTTCCTTCCACTGTCCGTTTGGCATTCCCTCCTCCACACCCAATCGGGCTCGCTCAGTTGTACTAACGCTAAACATCGACACTTACGCTTTTATTCTGTTCCAGCCTGTCAGCTGCCATGTCGCGGAAACGCCTGTCCAGGATTGGGGTGACGCATATCGTGTCGGTGTGTCCAGAGTATCCGTCGACTGGTGGGCACCATCTGGCGATAGATGTGCAAGACTCCGAGTACGAGGACCTGCTCATTCACCTTCCCCGTGCATGCGAGTTTATACAAGCTGCATTAGACCAGGGCGGAAAGGTGCTTGTGCACTGCGTCATGGGGATCTCCAGGAGTACCACAGTTGTGGCCGCTTATTGTCTGTATTCGTTTTCCTCTATTCAGACACAACTTTGACTGCTGCTGCTGCTGTTGTTGCTGTGATGTTTATTTAAACAGTAATGAAGGCAAAATCAATGGACGCTGCGGAGGCAGTTCGATTTGTGAAAGCGCGTAAGTGTGGTCCCTTGAATCACATGATTCCATATATGTTCAATCAGCTGATTCCTTTTTCTCTTTCTCCCCTGCCTGCCTGCACACCGCGTGTTGCATGTGAACTACGTCATCGTGCAACTTGGGTTCACCCATCAACCATCAACTTCATCATCTTCCAGAACGACCACAGGCACACCCAAACTATGGGTTTATCACACAGTTGGCCGCATTCGCCGCTTGTCGGTATGAACCGTGCGCAACCAATCCTACCTACCGCTCGTGGAAGCGGAAACAGAGACAGAAGATGCAGATGTACCTTAGCCATATGGCTGATACCACCGAGATTATACCAGGAGAACTCCTGCTGAGCAGGTGCGTAATTGGCTGCTTTTCTTGTTCGTTTGGTTGCTAATGTCTCTGTGTGAATCGATCTCCGTTCCTCATTTGTTCCCTCTCTCCATTCGATCATCTCATCGATATGCTGGGTTCGTCTCGTCCCTTGGCCATTGGTTCCTTGGCGTCTGTTTAAACCCCGTCTACTTTGTTGAATCATTCTTTTGTTGTGCTCAATTGGGTGGGGCTTCTTGTTCAGTGGCTTTCCTGAGGACGCCGAGCAGGCCGAAGCACTGATTCACGATATGGGCGTGTCTCATATGCTATCGCTTTCCCCGTCCAAGATACCGTCCGGGATTATACCCAATTTAAAGACGACCACTAAAACGACCCTGACACGATACTTACATCTCAACATTTCCAATCAACAAAAAGAGGATCTCCTCGTTACGTTGCCTGAAGCATGCCAGTTTGTATGTGATGCGGTGAATAGTGGCGGTTTGGTGCTGGTGCATTGCTTGGTGGAATCCCGGGCTTGTACGGTCGTCTGTGCCGCATGTGAGTGTCTTTTTGTTGTTGTCTCCGTGTGCCCCGCGCGTCCCGTTCCGTCTATATATCCTTGTGTGTGTCTGTGTGTATATATGTATAATCTAGGTTGCGGGCACATCTCGAGTGGGATAAAGGAGTGGACGTGAAGGGGTGTGGATGTGGGTGTGGGTGCGAAGATTGCTGATTGGTTTTCCTTTCTCGCTCTAGTGATGCTGATGAAGAGAATGAGACCTGAAGAGGCATTTGGGATTTTGGAAGATGGTGAGTTTATTTTGTGACTTCATCCCGCTTTCCCACCCCCGCTAGTACATTCAATTCATTCACTATTCTTGATGGTGAATTTGGGGTTCTGATCCTTCTTTTTTATAACCCCATATAGTGCTACCGTTGTTTAACCCCACGCGCAATTTTTTGCGCCACCTTGAGCTATTCGCTGCTTGTGGCCTCAATCCAACGCGTGACCACCCACTAGTGAGAGGTTGGGTGCAGGCAGAGGAAGAGCAGCCTTATTTGGACATGAGGTTGAATGCACCTCTTTCAAGATCCTCGTCTTTATCCTCGTCTGCAGCGTCGTCACCTGCGCCATCTACCCCAGCCTCATCCCGCACGTCATCTACATCAAGCGTCGGGGGTGCAAGGCCCGTTGTTTGTGGTGTTGATGGTGTAGGCGGCAGAGCCAAGAGCCAAGACAAGGTCAGGAAGGAGACAAGCGGGAATGCTTTGGTCGCCAGGGCGAGTCACCTGTTGAGCGAGACGAATTTTGATTTGAGTGCCTTTGGGCGGGCGTTGGTTGATATTCAGGAAAGTAGAGCAAGGGAATGCGAGTCTGACGGGGATGGTGAAGGGGTGAATGGGCGATGAATTGATTTGGCTGGTGGTGAAAATTGGGGGAGGAAGAAAGGTGGTTGTGAGTTTGAGCTAGAGCCTCCCCCTTCCCCATCATGATGACTCGTTCTTGTCATGTAGCCTTGTACCTGTATCCAGCACATGTTTTCTTATGTTTCTTCTTTTGTCCTCTTTTGTTTAATGAACAATTTACGACTATCCCTGTGCTCCTTTTGACTCATTCTTTGAGTTCGCGCTCTCTCTCACTTGATGTCCATGGTTATCGGCGGGGCTACAATAAACTCATGACCCAGAAGAAGGGTTCATTCGTTTGATGAATGGCTCAAGACAGTTGTGAACTCGTAAGGATCCGTACGCTACAACTTCGCCGTGGGTCTAAATTATCCTGATGTACAGCCGACGACTGCGATCTCCTGCGCTATAAACACTTCATGATGGGACCTTTTATCTAAGGCGGTTAGATGAAGATATCAGTTGCCAGTGCAGTCGTGACTTTGCAGGACTACGCATAGCACCGGGCATAACGAAAAGCACAACAAACTGTCAACGCGGCTTCCTCCGCTTCCCCAACAATTTTTTGACGGCAAAGACGACGGCCAAGAGAGGACAAATGAGGATTCTTGACGCGTTGTAGCCTGGGGGACATACCTTCTCTAACGATCTCTTTCAAAAGTGGAGTTGCATGGTAATTAATGATGTTATTGGGTTAGTAGTGATAGTATATCACTTGTTTCAAGTGTCAATTCCAGCTGCCTTGCTGCCAATGTTATTGTGGCGTGTCTGCAGAATATGGAGATAATTATACCATGTTTCCTTGTATTTTCTAATTAGAGATGAATTTTTTGACAAACCTTTCCAGTGTTATGATTTCAGGCCGTATCACAGTGGTGATGAAATGATGATGATTGTAATTATGATAGCGAATTTGTTGCTAGTGACCCCATGAAGTGGTTGAACAAATACTGCCTAATGTCGGTCTGTTCATTCCGATACGGAACGACGTGTCATGATATTTTCTTATGTTATTTATTTTCTCTTCTCTCGGAACCGTAACGTTCTCAAGAAAGGCTATGCTTTTGGGCGTTGACGAACCCACAGGATCGCTTCTGCTTCACACGGATGCCCCATTGTGTTTTTGTTTGGTTAGACTCGGTGTTGTCAATGGAAAGACCCAAGAGCCGTTATTCAGCGCTCCCTACCGTACTCCTCAGCCAGGGAAGATTGAGGCGAAGAAGGGGAGAGTTTGAGCAGTGTAAGTGGCGAGGAGATGGAGATATCCGGTCTCCCAGATGTCCTCATTCTACCAGCACCCCGTTTCTTTAATCAAAAGCACTGCAATTATCGATAGCGCATATGAATGTGTAATGTGGGGAACCAACTGGGGATGAGCTACCTGTTTCATAAAGCGACAGGCGAGGTGTAAAGGAAAGGCAAGCGGTTTACATGTCAAAATTTGATTACGCCTGTAAGTGCAGTTGCCTGACTGTTGAGGTTCTGACTTCGGCGTTTAGTTACCGCCCGTGGGGTTCGTCTCTGACCCTGTTTACCAGAGTTGGAAATGGAATGGTTGCCTGTTGTGTTGTTTGTCAGGTGGTGAAGAACCTGAAGGATGGTTCCCGTCTCGTTTGATTGACAGAGGACATAGATGGACAGGGAAGAATAGGGCACAGGTAACGGGTGGCGACGGGCCGTGGAACAATGACGCGTACCAGGAAAATCAGAACAGCTGTGAGCCCATGGGGTGGTGTTTTCTTGGTCCTCACATACACGCAACAACTCAATATTGGAAACTGTTGAGCTTCTGGAGCCGGTGAGATAGGACCATTTGATGTATACAGCTTTTGGCATGACGCTCAACGCGCGTTCATCACATGTGCTTTCTCGCAAGATGGTTGTTGAGGTAGACACGCGTCGCAGTTCATTCTCGTACATCCGCGCCATCCAAGGTTGGGAATACGAAGCTGTGCATGCATTCCAATGCAAGGATGGAATGACTCGTTCAGTATCACCAGAACTGCGCCGCAATTCCCTTTGGTCCAAAAGTTAATCAAGCGTGGCGATGATGGTATGATCGCATCAAGTGAATCAAGACGATAGCGGGGCTATTCAGCTCCGTGGTTTCCGGTGCTCTGTTATGTCCTGTAGCCGCACGAGACGTGAGATGGGGCAGCGACGGAGAACCGTACTAGAGATCATTTTCCACAACCAGACATAACCACAAACTTGTAATCTATCCATGTGGCCCTAAAGTTGATGCGCCCATGAGGTGATCTAACCCGGATTTTGCTGTTGGACCGTGTCTATCCAAAATGATCGTTGATTTAGTTCTGATTTTTGAGTAGTTCGTTGATAGATAATTTCATCCGAGTCCTTACCGTGATTGAGGCGAGGATTAGGTATGCTGTTTCAACGACGAGATGGTTAACGATAAGCATGATTTGGATGAGATCAATGAGGACGTACGTCAGTTACATATGGATAATTCACGCGAGGCTGTACATTGAGTCACTAGCCTCTAGTCCTGTTGCGGTTACGCCCCTCGTCATCTTGCCGATCACACTATTGGCTCTGACTAAAATCAACTACATCAGTACATTCGACTCATTGGATGATCTACACAATCCTTGAGACTGAGTTGGCTGAGTTGACTCCTTCGAAAGAAAGACATGCAACGAAACCAAATAACTGAAAACTGAATGATTCTGCACCCGGCCACATCTGCCTAAGTAGTGAGGGATAAACACTTGATATCCCACCAAGTTCCAGATATGGAGAAATTAAAAAGCCATGTATCATAATGATGAAACAGTTAGGCGAGTTGCGATATACGACATACACGTGTTTCTCATTTTGCACGGCTGGATCCCGAACTCCAAAGAGAATGCATGTACTCACTAAAGTCACCGGCTGAATGGGGTCTCCAGTTCCTTGCCGGTGATTGCCTAGGTGGAGGAGCCTGGGCAATGTAGCAATCGACCAGCTTCCATGTTTAGGTGGAGACTGATATGCATGGGAAATCAGATCAGGTGAAAACTCACAAACAGCAAAACTAAATCGGAAAGTTATACATTGTTGTGCATGTGTGGGCTTTCATGCCTCACCCAGCGCCCTTACCACTGATGAAGAGCCACTAAGTTGGATCTGACATCGTGAGATGGAAAATGGGAGATCAGTTGATCCATCCATTCCTACTCGTAACCTTGTCCTTATTAGATATATTAGATAACAAGCGGTAATTACTGAGGCCTAGAAATCATCACATTGGATTGTTCCTTGCGAGAAGACAAGGAAAAGGCGGATATTTGTGATAATCACAACCATGACAAGGAAACCCAATGAGATACATTCCCGACCAAACAATGAACCAACGCTAGTTTCTCCGAATCGGATGCTAAGTATAACTACTCTCAAGGAACAAAGTGATCGACATGTATGGATAACCCAGCGGAGACTGGGGTGAACACCGGAGTGAATGTCATCGTCGACTAGCATTATTCTGTGAAAGTTGGCTTTGGCAAGAATAACACGAACCGTCACTTGCCGTATGTCATGCATGTCATGACTGACGTGTGCAGAGGGTGTTTGGTACGGACTATGTGCAACACTGACCAGCATTGACAGGTTCCACCTAATGGGGTGGATTGCATAAAGCCAAGTATGTTATGTTGCCATGCCGAGATGATGGTATTATTCGAACATACGTGAGAGTTTGGTATAGGAGGGAGTATCCAGGTAGAAGTCCTGAATGATAGAAATACAACTCGGTCGCTTGACCCATTTACAAGAATCATGATGTACTGTACATCGGAAGCAAATTGGGTCACCAATCCGATTCACGCGTCCCTAGAAAGCTGTGGACTTTTGATAATGATAGAAGCACTGTCAGATTCTGGGGTGTCCAATCAGTTTGGCACTCCCATACTGCTATTATTGGAACTTTTCTCTTGATGGATGTTGTGGACGTGGGGCACGATGAATGAAATTTTGCATGATCAGCACTCAAAAGCTAAGCGAGCGCATAACAAGGCAGATCAGTTGGCGTTGTTTGAGAAGAATGACTGCACCACAAAAGGTTTCAGGGAAAAAGTTCAGGAAGTGTGCGAAGGTGCAACACAAATGAAGGTGTGGATGAAGCGAACAAAATTAAGGACGGGTACAGAAAGTTACCATATGGGAAACTAAGAACCATCGACATCCATCAAATTGGCTTCCCCCTTCCGTTGACGAGGGACATCTGGTGCCGATACGGACTGGCTGCTAGAGGAGGGAGATGTGGACGCCCGTCGTTGCGGAGGTTCTGGACTGGGGCTGTGTCTATCGGATTGTGGTGGCGTGCGTGGTGCATGCCGCTCCCTCTTTGAGCGTGCAGACGAGTTGAAGTGTTTGCACTTTGGACATACATATTCTGGAATAGATGTTCTTGTTCGTTAATAGTGGACACCAACACCAATTCAATAGCACCCACGACTATCTTCCCACATGCTCTCCTTCACTAACCCGTTGTGTGCGAAACAATTCTCACAGATCAGCGCATATCGAGACGTCGACGCCCCGGGTGCATGCTCGTCATCACCTAATAGTGCATCCGCGAGTTTATCATACCACTGTTTGCGAGGTGGCACAGACGGGAAAGGTGGAGGAGTTACTAATGAAAAAAGTTAACCTCGTCGTGGTATCAGAGTAAATATTTACCTGTCAGGTGGGACTGTAGTGTAGCCGACTGAGATGGTGATTTTATAACTGCAGGTGACTTCTGTAGTAGCTGGGGCGTAGCAGGTTGAAGTGGATTAGGGACAACTCTCTGATGCAACGGACTGTTGATCGGAGAGCTGTCGTATTTCTGCAGGAGCTCCTGCGTCGAGTAGTAATTGGTCTTCTTCTTTATATCTTCTACTACACCGCGTTGCTTCTTCATAAGTTCTTGCAGCATCTTCTCTTTACGAATTGGATAAGATGAAGATCCATATGTGCCAAAATATGCCTCACCCTCAGCATCACCCTTCCTCTGGTACCATATCTGCACTATTCGACGGATAAACAGGATACTTTGAATGTTGTGAGTAGACAACAATAGAAAGCCACAAGGAACTCACACAATTGGTCCCAGGATTACAGGAACTGCTTTTATTGCTTTTTCTGCTCCATTATGCCTATATCCAGGGTGGAAATCTGGCAATAGTTTCATATACCAGAGCGTGACATATGCCACCCATGCAGCTAGTGTATAGAGAGTGACTAGCAGTGTTGACCGTCGTTCGCGTAACCGAATTTCAGATAGCTGTATTTGCCTTTTTCTGATGTCCTCTGCAAGGTTTGAAAGGATCGTCTCATAATCTTCATCCTTCTTCTGTAGACAAGATGATTATATGATTCCAAGCATTCGGAACAAACTTACCTTTGAAAACAGGTTTTTGAGAAACGACATGACCAGCGACCTATTCGACTCGCTATTGAAGCCGTAAAGGCTAAAGAGTCGGAAGGAATTTTGTGAAAGGCGGCGACTCGAACAAGTGGAGTTGGGGTTAGACGTGTTAGCACCTGCAGCGATTCACGTGAGATTGTCACAGTGTTACTTGTCACTCAAGAAATACTTTTAGAATGCAATGTACCTTCTATCATGACAATGATCCATACTGTCTCAAACCGTTATACCGCACTTTCATCAGGCAACTAAATTGATAAATTACTTGGTCTAAATAGGAGTTTGATAGAAGGTGCATCACCAATAGTTTATATATAGTTCACCATATCCAGACGCCAGTCTCTTTTAAGAACAAGCGCAACTGCTGCCACTCATCAATCAAATGATGTTCAGCATCCCAATGCTGTAGCATTGCTAAGCGTGGAAGAAGCAATTGCAAAAGCTGTCGGACATGGGGAGTATAGATGGCTGTTCATAGTGTAGTGTTGTGAGATATTAGACTGCTGGTTTGGAGCTAAATAAGCACAAACTGTGGTTGTAGTAGATCGGCGATACGGTTTCTTCGGAAAGCGAAGAGAAGTGCTTTCAAGTCTACTGTAACGACCCGCCCCTGCATTTCGGGAAGACACATGTCGCCGGAGGAAGTGGTGCTGTCCTAAGTTTCGCATGACAGACTTTGACATTCTCCTTGATGGTCAACTTGACACTGCTAGGTTTGTATTGGGAATACGACAAGATCACTCCCAGGTGAAACGGTCTGCCCATTAGCCGTTTCTTCTCCATCATGATTCGCAGGGCATATTCTGCTTCAACAGCTGTTGTTGGTTGTGTGCCAATAGGGGGTAAGTGAGGTTACCGGTGTTCTCACTGCCATGATCAACCTCTGTTGAACAAAGGACAGATTGGAAACTCTAATAATTCAGCATCTCCCTTTCTGACCCTCAACGGAGCGAGTACGATGATGAGAGGACTGTGTGGCGTGTTCCATTATATGCGGGAGCATTTGATGCTTGCTATCTGGGTGCTCAAACCAGAGTACTCACCAGGGGCCGAGTCACGAGTCATTAGGAGCTCCAAACAATAGCGATTTTATTGGTTCAATTTGACCAGAGATCCGACGTCGAAAATATGGACAGGACCTTCCATATATGGGGGAATGCCGATGCAAATATGTTTCCATGTTTGTTTGTTCTGCAAACTGCCGTTTTGGCGGCAAAATTTCGCCCAAGATCGTTCCAAGATTTGTGCGCTAATCCCCCTTGAGCAGCACAGCTTGCACGAGTGGCTCGTTGCCATTAACCGCACCTTCCCTGCCAGGCATCCATACATGATATGCAAACCTCCGGGTAAGCCGGCTCCTGCAACCCATTTACGTCACGGTCCAATCTCCATATCCATTGCAAGCTGGGTCGGTCATTGAACGGCCAAGGTTAGAATAAGCCGGGGCTTCAGAGCAGTCAAATGTCGAGCCTTTTCCTTATACAGTACTTGCACCGGTCATTCATCATTTGATAGGTCCCTCATTCAGGAGCGCTACTCTGCCATTAATATGAGTCTCCTTCGATACGAAAACCAGCTCGTCATCCTGTGAACGTGGGATCTCACGATCTCACATTAGTTCCCTCATTCATCAGATTCAGCTTGCCGTCGATTGATCTGCCGCTTCTCCCATTTAGGCTTGTTCAAATGTCTACCGTCAACACAGGTTCTTGCCAACGTTTACCAACCTTCAGTGACAGCATTTATAAAAGCGGCGACATACTCCAGCCTTTTTCAACAACTCTTGACTCCCATGGCACAACACAGCACCTACTATCAGGACAACTACGGGGCACAGCACGGTCCTCTGCCCTCCACCCACTATGCTGTCCCTAGCTATAGCGAAGCGCGTCGGTCGTCGATGCCAGACTCTATGTACTACTCGAACATAAATGGCTATGGTCATTCGGGTGTGTTCTTCCATCTAGAACTTCATTAAGCATGTTTATAACCCTTCTTTTATAGGCACGTCGCAAAACACCCACGCAGTACCAATCTCGAGTAGATCTCGCTCCAGTGTCTCACAATCACACCATTCAAGTTACGCCACAGGATACCACAGACCGCATTCGCAGCCTTCACAGGTGCACTCTTCAGTGCAATGGAATAATCAAGGCTCTTACGGGTACACAAACTCGACTTCACCATCCTATTCATCTTCACAGTACCCTAGTCTTAATGGGCATCCATCACAAATGGTACATTCCAGTTATCCGCACAGTTCAGATCGACACGATCAGCATGGTCACTACATGAATATGGGTACCGTGGAGAGAGCATTGCCTCGCGCAACGTATGCAGCAGCTGGGACAGGTTCGTCTATAACCTTATCTGAATGCATTCAAGGATTGGAACCATTCATTAGAAACCCCTTTATATGATATGTTCGGCATGAGCACTGACTCACCTCACCAAATCTCGTCAACGGGTATGCCGCTGAGTGGCTACACGTTTTCTCCGATACCCTCACCATCATCATCCCCTTCTCCGACTGCCGCTGCGGTGGCTGCAGCAACTGCTTCACGACGCGCGAGCATCGATTCCACTAACGGTATCAAGAAGTGTTCACACTGCCTAGTTACTTCTACACCTCTATGGAGGAGGAATCCAGAGAACATGCAACCGTTGTGCAATGCATGCGGCTTGTACTTGCAACAGCGCGGGACACCCCGACCTCCGGAGCTCATCGCTGCCAGCACCGAGGAAGAGGATAGTACCGATGAGTCTGAAAGAGACCCCTCAGCTCCCGAATGTAGCCACTGTCAGACTCATGTTACCTCTGTCTGGAGAAGAAGTAAAACGGGTGAACAATTGTGCAATGCGTGCGGCGTCTACTTGAGGCTCCGTGGTAAGCCCAGACCTTTAAGTCTGAAGACCAAGAAGATAAAGCCCCGCCCACATTCATCGAAGCACTCAACGAAGTGATTATTAGCTAGGATAGACGTATTAGATCCCCACCCCAACTGACTATGTCTTCTCCCAAACTCGCTTTCTCCTTGTAGACCTCGAGTTATTGTCATCATACGGAATAATCGTAATCGGAGCTATTAGGGTATTTATTGCATTGTTAGCCTCATCCCTTTATGATATGCCTTGAAAGCTGTATTTATAATCGCCAATTCAATATAAGTGTTATGATTTGTGCAGATATATCCTGTCAAGCTCAATTACAACATACCATCATATGTCAATCATAACACCAGACAAGCTGATATTCAATCTGGTGAATCAATGAAAGTGCGTTCCACCAGTGCTGTCAAGAGGAGCAAGTGTCACACTCACATGACCCCATGGTCCGAACCTCGCGTTTGTGGAGCTTTCTGATTGCCCTTGCAGAACGTGTTGTTAGAACTGATTAATTCAAGGAACGCGTGAACTGCTCAAGATCTGAATTTGCCGTTGCTGACCTTGAAAAAGTGATGAGTTCGAGTCAACGGCCCTCAGAATACCTGACTGGCAGTGCCACTAGCCCAGCCTACAATTGCCAAGAACTTGCGGTGGCAGTTTATTCTCGAATAGACCCGATTGTCTGATGGCGGTCGGGCTGATCGACAAATTCTGATACGCTAACAAGGTCTCCCAGTAGTTAGGACAAGCGCCGCCCTAAGCCAGCGCCCATATTAGTCGATGGGCCTCTAGATCTTGTCCTCGCCGTGTGGTCCGTGGAGAATTTTCAAAACCTCGAGGTGGGAGAGGCAATACAACAATAAGTACTTTTCTGGAGGTTTCCCGTTTCCCGAACTCCTGATCCGAGGGTGGCACTGAGTGCCCATGAAAACGTTTACGGGCTGCTGTTCAACATTCACAAGAAGACTGGATAGCACGACCACCGGTCTTCGTGGCAAAAGGTAACATTGACTTAACCGCCGCATATAGTATGTTTTGACGTGCCCTGCGAATACCCTTCTGTCTGAACACCGGCTTTCACCATTTGTCCTTGTTGTTTCAGACGCGAATTGACAGTAGCCTGACTTTAACCTTATTCGAAAAAGACCTCTGATAATTCTATCCCTGAGAGTGTACCACTTGGCACCCAAAGCAAACCAGGGACAACTCTGACATTCACATGCGAATGCTGTACAAGTCCAAACTCCCGAGAATCAAGAAACAAGCTCAATGCCATGGCGCCAAAAATTTGCCGTTGATGTTGCATAGGTCGACACATTGATTGGTCAGCATTGTACGTACACGAACTCAGACACCGTCCACTTCGGATGACAAGTGGTTCCGTGGCAATTACAAGTATTTGGCAAGATGTATAGGTGACAAATAGTATACAACCTTTACCAAACAACGCCTGACAGTGCCTCAGCCTGCTTGCCCCACATTGTGCGCAATATCTATGATGGTTTGGTTTCTATGCGATTACCTCTGCTGCTTTGGATGGTCCCGACGCCATAGCAATGACAACTTTATTGATGAGAGAACCCACCTTATTCCTCAAGCTCCTGATGAAGACTTGTCAGTACACTAAACTATCAACCACATTTGATTACTCAACATGTTTCTTTTTCAGGTTCGAGGCATCGTTGATGAACCAAAGAAGACTAGATGAGCGCCTCAGCTCAATAATTCGTGATAAAGAAGGGTATGTCAGATTTCTACATCCCACTATCCTACATTTCAATTGGAACCCAGAAAGATGGTCAATGTTGCGTCGCAAATTCCTTTCAATCTTCATAACAGAGTGCTGCCTGAAGAGCCGTACGCTAATTCGCGTTCTGCATCCATGGATATGTATAATTCCGGGTACGACGACGGAATGGACCTCAGGAGACGTGGCAGACGACAATCATCGCAATTGGACCGATTTCCTCCACTAACGCCGCTTGCCTCTCGTCCAACAAGCATTTACGATCACCCCTTATACACGCGACCTTCTTCTCCAGATTCTTTCCGCGAAACATATCGCCGCGAGCCAGTACTTAACGTCAAACTTGTCGGTTATACCCCACCCAGCCGCGGAAGAAGTGTTCATCGCTCCCATGGTCCTGCCTCGCCGACAACTCCCGAACAAGGGAATCTACCAAGTGGAGGCAGTGCTGCTTCACAGTCTGCGGATTCAGACGGCACCATTCTGGCACATCCAGTATGTGTTTTTCCCGTTGAGATCTCACTTTCTTAATATTTTTTAGGTCCAGTCAAACCAATTCCGATTGCAGGATCCGGGGTTGATATGTACAAGTTGGGGTGATTGATCCCAGAGTCCCTCCAAGTTTATGGATTCTTTTCGACCACTCATCACCCTGGTGTTATTTCCAGCTTGACTCGAACATGGTGCGACTGTAATCAGGATATACCGTATTAATGGTGATGTCAGTCTCACTGGCTCTTTTCATTGACTACACTTGGTTAAGGCATGCTTTGTATTGCTGTTGTTCTACTCTACCAGCATATTACAAACACCATTGCTGTTCCCGAGGGTAAATAATAGGATACTATTGTTTGAACGCATTCCATGCCTCATTTAAAGTACCAAATACGCTGTTCGCAAGCATCCGTTGTTCTAATGTTGAATTTGATACATTCAGCTGGTATAACGTAAATTGAAACTCAATAAGCTCGAAGTATAAGATAATTGTAGCATACCTTATCAGGGTGTAGTTTGGCAATCGTCTTCGTGTATCTAATCTTAACTTGAGCAGAGGAAACCAGCTCAGCCATTCCGACCTTTGGAAGACAAAGTTCAGGCCACAAGACTGTATCAAGGCTGGCCAGTAAGGCACGGATATTGTTCTCTTTGCCGGCTTTCCATGCAATCAGCTTAGCATCGACGCTATCCTTCAACTCATGTCGTGCCTGGTCTTCTGCCTCAGCCGCATCAGTTGCCAATCGCAATTTGGCTAGCGCTTCAGATGGTTGCGCTGGAACCTGTAGCACTGGTTGTCTGGCAGGAAGATGTTTGACTTGTCGTGGAACGGGCGAAGGTCCATTCGATTGAGTTATTGATGGCTGAAGCATACGCCGGCATCTCCCAGCTCCCCTGATGGCTTCGCTATGCATATTCGCCTTCGCCCATTCCTTTGTTACCAATAATTCCCAGTCTTTGCCCGCCTCCTCCCACTTCTCGCGTCCTTCCCAAGCCTCTGCACGACGCCTTAGTGCCTTCACTAATCCATCTGCCAGATCTACATCTGCGCCCTCCTCCGGTTGTGAGACGGGGAGTTCACGAGCGGGATGGTATCCTACTCCTATAATGGAAATCGCAGCACTTGCATCTTCGATAGCTCCGGCGTAGTCACCCGTCTTCAATCGCGTAAGTGCGCGATTGTTGAATAACGGAACGAGTAAGAGATGTGACTCTGGCAGAGTAGAGATGGCAGATGAGTAGGCAGTTTCTGCATCGCCATACTGACCAAGCTTGAACTTCTCGCTTCCTCTCTCTTTGTGTCGCGCTGATGAAAGGATAGCTGACTGGGTTGCAGAGACAATATTTACTCGCGGGATAGCCCTGATGGGTGATGGTTCACGGACTGATGGTGCCTTGGGTGGTAGTGGCTCAGATGTTTCTACTTGTGGTTTGGTTTTGCCGCGACGCCACGGGGAAACATAGACGGGACGCTCTTCTGATAGCGCGGTGGATTCAGGAACTCTCGCTTTTTCGACCGATGGGCGAGTGGAAGGTACTCGTGGTCGTGAAGGTATATTCGAATTACTTGAACGCTGCGAGACAAAGTGGCTATCAGTTTCGTCTCGGAATGTCTCTTTAACTGGACTCCAGTTCTCGTTTGTATTAACATCGACTTCTTTCATCCATTTTGGTCGGCCAGGAGTATTTACGGCAGGTTTTTTGAGGGCGCCGGAGGAACTTGCCCCAACAGCCCGTTCTTCGTATGCTTTCTGTACTCGCTCTTTTCCTTCTCGCCAGAATAAACTCGCTTTATTGAACACCGTCAGACCAATCTCACTTGCCTGGGCGAGAAGCTTATCTGCTTGGTCATGTAAGTTCCCTTCGCGGTCATTCTCACGCAGTGAGCTTGCCGACCTCTGCCGGTTGTGGGTAGTCTCGACTTCTTTCAAACTATTGCGAGGATCGGTGGGGCTATGTGGCAATGGGGAACGTCGTGGAGGTAATGCCGGCAATGAGGACGCCGCGCCATTTGATATCAGATTTTCTAGTGCTCCTTCGATATCCAACCCTGTATCAGTTGCTGCAAGTGCAATTCGTGCTTGTTGTACGGAAAAGCCCATCTCGACGAGTTGTCCGAGGATATGTGGGAGTGGGCTCACAGGCCTTGAAACTGCAGGTTTGTGGCTTCCCGTGTTTTGTGACTGTGAAACAGGGGATGGAACCCTAGGGTTCTGATTTCTTTGAGCGAGAACTATGCGATGTCGTAACATAAGATACGTACAGCCTGCGATGGTTGTTGAATTGAGTTGACAGGTTTCCCAAGGACGCCCAAGATATCGTCATCATCATTATCTTCCTGGAGTAAACTATCCGTGTCGTTACCTAGTCTAATCTGCCCTGGGGCTTCACTTGGTTCTTGCTTTGGCGCACTATTTGCAAACTCGTCGAGGTCCCACAACAATTGTGATGAATGGTTAGGAGTTGTTGAAGACACTGAAGGCATTTTGCTAGGTGCGGATGCGGTAGTTGAGCTACTACCAAAGTCATCTAAACCCCAGTCGTCGTCCAGAGCAGAAGTCTGCGATGGGAGCGGCACAGTATTTGTTTGTGGCTGGGTAGCCCGTCCGAAACCCCAAGCATCTTCCTTCAATACAGGATACAAGGTATTAGCTGGTGTCTTGGTTTGTGGGGATGTAAACGAGGAAGAACCAGCGAGAGAATCGAGTCCTTGCCAAGTGGAAGTGTCAGATTTCGCAACCTGGTTCTGCTTGTGTAATGCTGCAGACCTCTGTTTCTCAACTTGGGCAGCACGCTCAGCTATTGTCAGGGATCCTAGTCTCTGACTACCATTACTAATCGAGTTTCCTAGGAGGTCTCCAAAAGCATCATTAGCGGTAGCATGTCCCTTGGCAATCGCGTCCTTGGGCTGCGCAGGGGTTATAGATCGTGGCTGAGGGCTCGGACGCGGGTTCAAAGACGATGTCGATGGATTATTAGATGATAGTAAGGAGAATAAATCTTGCTGCGTTCGCCGTGGTGGAGCCTGGGAAGGGGTTGTGGATCCCAGAGTTCTTGGAGGTACCGGCTTGTTTGGTGTGGAAGAGTTCCAGAGATCCGCAAAGGCATCAGACATTGTGTGAATATGACTCGCAGTCGTCTAGGTCGTGGCCTTCGTTGTCGTCGTGTTGGACGGTGGAAATCGCTTGCACAAGCATTGAGGATCATTATGTAATAAGCTGTGCAATCTCCTTTCGGCAATCCCATTGGCCAAACAACTCCGTTCAGACCTTTGCACTCTCGATGTTAACGCGCTTTCTATTGTCAAGAGTGCCACAACGCAAGGTCTCAGCAAGATTGCAATGCAAATTTTTCAGCAAATGTGCCATTTCTTTGACAGAGAAGCCATACTACGTGACTACCCCGATATTCTACCCCAATGCAGGTAATTTTACCACGTATCACACTTTCTTAGAATATCCCTAATGAGATTACACACAAAAGCGCCGCATATTGGCCATCTATATACGCTGGTCATGGCAGACATATACGCTAGGTTCCAACGACTTGTGAATCCCTCAAGACCTGTCTATCTTCTAACAGGTACAGACGAGCACGGTCTTAAGATACAAAAGGCAGCACAAGTCTGCGGAATGCAACCTAAAGACTTTTGTGACAACATAAGTGCGAAATTCCGTGTGTGTTCATTCATATTTTTTTATAAAATACTGATTCTCACTTTACTGACGCGGAAAGGATCTGACCACAAAAGCTCAAATTAGCAATACGCGTTTTATGAGAACAACGGATGTCGATCATCATAGAGCCGTGAAGGATGTTTGGGTAAGTGTAGCTCGCGTCCAGTTAACCCCTTTACGTGTTAAAAGACTCTTCATTCAGCAAAAGTTGGATGCGAAGGGCCTCATTTACAAAGGGAGCTATTCTGGCTGGTACTCTGTAACTGATGAATGCTTTTATACCGATTCGCAAGTCACTCAGGAAATGCCGCCCACTTCTTCGGCACCGGTGACAAGATCTACGGAAACTGGTTCCATTGTAGAGTGGCAGGAAGAAACAAACTACATGTTTCGTCTATCTTCGTTTCAATCCTCTTTGCTAGAACATTACAAAACCCCTGGGAAGTCGGGCATTATCGCTCCTTCTCACCACCAAGATCACGTCATAGACATCCTTTCCAACCCTCTTGATGACCTTTCGGTCTCTCGTCCGCAATCTAGACTTTCTTGGGGGGTACCCGTCCCTACCGATCCAGATCAAACGGTTTATGTTTGGTTCGATGCTCTGTTAGTGTACCTTTCTGGTATCCACTATCCCTGGCCGTCATCAGGAGGGTGCGGCTTTGGGTGGCCCGTGGACCTCCAAGTGATTGGTAAAGACATTTTGCGGTTTGTCTTTTACAATGAATCAGAAGCAGTGAACAGCTGAATCGAGCGCAAATTCTAGGTTCCACGCGATTTACCTCCCTGCCATGCTCCTCGCGTTAGACATGCCATTACCTCGGCAACTCCTGGCGCATGCGCACTGGACGGTCGAACAAAAAAAAATGTCCAAGTCCCTGGGAAATGTCGTAGACCCCTTTCAGGCAATTGACGATTTTGGTATAGACGTTGTCCGGTATTATCTCGCTAGAGTGGGTGGCAGATTTAGGGACGATGTGGGTGCGTGACTTTCAAGTTTCCCACTCCACATCTAATTCACCCATTCTCTCCATCCTCATTGATTAATGCTGGTTGAATTGTCGCATGTCAATTTGGTGGGGTGACAGATTGGTCCCGCAGCCAATTGAACAAGCATTTTAAAGAAATTCAATCACTTCTCGGCAACTTTCTCCTGCGCATCACATCAGACCGTTTCGTGGCTGCCACACAAGGTGCATCACCATTAACGCTAGACGACGTGTTAAGAGACAAATCTTCGCCGAATGCACCGGTGGTGGAAGCCCACAGAGCTCTTGCTGATAAGCTCGCTTCTTCCTTGAAACGCAAGGAAGTAGCCGATGCTATTGAATGTGTAGTTGAGCTACTTAGGCAGGTATGTTCTTCCAAGCTGCCTTTCTTGTGCTCCTGAAACACGTTCGTTCATACTTGGTTTCCTTGGGTTTTTCAGGCAAACAAAGCTATATCGGATATAGCACCCTGGAAACCTTCCACTACGCCCAATATGGCATATGCTACGTATATCACCTCCGCTGAAACACTGCGAGTAGTGGGAATATGCCTTCAGCCATTCATACCCACTGCTGCTTCTCGGCTCCTTGACGCTTTGAATGTTCCTGAGCAAGAACGTACATGGGAGCACGCGAGAACGCAACGTCAATATATGGGTATAGTGAGAGGAAGCACGAGACTATTCTGATGTGGTATTTAGTGCCTATTTGGTAATGGATTCAAACATCTATTTTAATGTCGTTAATACTAGAGCAGATCTATCTGATAGGTGCCGTATGCATAGCAAGAACATAGCACGTTACTACCTATTATTTAAGAATGAATGAACGGCGACGCCAGTTGGATGGCACGTTCCCTCTTCAGAATATCATCGGGTATCGGCCGCTACTTTTATTATATGACGGGCCTTGAAGGTCTTGTCTCGAGCTCAAGCAAACGCGAGTTTTAGCAAAGCCATAGAATTTGAGGTCGTATCATTGTACCAAATGCACATGTGGGTGTAAATGCATCGAAACAATCAAGTTATAAACAAAGTCTCGCGTCCATCTGTCTATCTTGCTTCCGACATAAGCATAAGATTGTCACCTTTAGCGATGCGTCTAGGTGGATAAGAGGCGCAGTTACCTCCTTTCGTTCCATCTGTTATGCTTCAGGTGTGACATTATGAATGGCAGGCTATCTAAATGAAATGAAACGTTAGAATTGATATCTACTAGGTGTACCCAGCGAGAAAGTGGTCTGAAACGCGTTGCCTGTGCGACCACTACCCCACCTCCATAGATCCAATCCGGCGAACCTATAAACGGGATCATTAAATGATAGCCAATATATCAGTCGAATCAAAACTTATGTTCGTGATCTGCAACATCTATTCTGATTGAGACGACCAGATGCGGAACAAAGGCCACATTGACTGATCAGAACTGGAACGAGGTGTTGTACCACATGCATGACTGTCGCCTTTGATTCATGCGATAAAGTACAAACTCATCTCAAAAACTTGAAAGTTACATATGTTAACGCGGCCCCTATCCAAAACTCCCGAGTCAGGATTGCTTAGTTGCCGAGGATTGTATCTTTCACACGTGGGCGCATCAACTCACATTGAGTCAGCCGCAGCTTCCGCCAACCCAGCCACACATGACAGTCACATATAATGATAATGACAGACCGTGACAACCTCGCACCACCAGATAGGTCGGTCCCTACCATCAACACAGTCAACGCGCACTTGTACTCTCCGTCATGTCAAACGATGCACTAGCGGAAATCAATGGGATCAAGCCAAAAGTCTTGCTTCAAGATGGTGAGGAACGAGAGGTTTCTTCAATGACGAGGTGAGTAATGCTACTACAGTCGTGATATGGCTTGATGAGTTTAAGAAACGCGTTTGTAGTAATTCTACGTACAAGGTTAAACGGACTATTGACCACTATTACTGGTAGGCGTCATCTTTTCTTTCGTATGGCCTTCATATTGACCTAGCTCTGAACAGTACATGTCCTGTACGTTCCATTCAATTTTGATAAAGCTGGACAACTCAATCTTTCACTGCTCTTCAGGCCTGGAGAAACCAGGTACGTCATTCAATGATGCATTTGTCGTAGGGATTGACTTTCTGTTGCATAGTCAAAGTTTCCTATCAGTGCCCGGACATGCAAGCACCTCAAATCCCTCCTAGGTGACGCATATGAAGAAGCTCGATTGAAATCCATGAATCCCAGCGCTACTCTTGCGAACAGTCAGGTCTCCAAATTTCAACGTGGCAAACGCAAACGCGGTTCAGGCGAGGATGGGGATGACAAGAATGGAAGCAGTAAAAGCAATCCAGAGAAGAAGACACGTCGATTCAAACCTGAATCCAAGGGACAAGGTGACAGAAATAAAGACGATAGCAACGATTCAGCAGAGGACAATGCAGCAGGGGGTAGCAAAATGACGGCGAAATCCGTTCCAGATTTGCTTTTAGCCTGCAAATGGGATTTGGACACAGGGACTGATCCAACAGGGTGGTGGATATCTGAGAAATTGGACGGAGTTCGGTACGTGTCTTATTATCCAGGCTCCCTATTATTTCAGCAACATGTCAACTTGTTCAGAACCTATTTCGACGGAAAGCAGTTTTTAAGCCGGCTTGGAAATGCGTTCACACCTCCAAACTGGTTTCTCAATGGTACGTGCACTGCCGATCATTGTGAACATCGTAACAACTTCTCAATTCACTAGCATTACCCAAGGATGTCACGCTTGATGGAGAACTTTTCGGTGGACGCGGAAACTTCCAGGATACAGTTTCCATCGTCAAAACTGTAATTTCCCCTCGATGGAAGGACATTACTTTCCAGGTAGAACATTCCCAGATCAATCTCACTGATATTGTAGTTAACACGATTTATTTCATCAAGATATTTGATGTTCCCTCTCTAGGCTCACAACCCTTTGAAGAGCGCCTTGAATACTTGAAACAGGCATTTGGTCCAGGAGGCACGCATACTGGTTCGCATGTCAGTGTTGTTGAACAGACAAAGGCTAGAAATAAACAACATGTCCTTGACAAGTTGAAGGAAGTGGAAGGTTTTGGTGGTGAAGGTGTTATGCTGCGGAAGCCCGAATCGTGAGTAGCTGCTGCATTGACGGTCAGATTGTTGGGATTTATTTCAGTGTTTACGAGGGCAAGCGCTCTAAAACGCTTCTCAAGGTGAAGGTATAGAGATGTATTTATTTATGGAGTATTGTGTGGCTTGATGATTTCCTATCAGAACTTTTATGATGCCGAAGCTATTGTCACTGGATACGTTCCCGGGAAAGGGAGGCATAGTGGCTCAATGGGGGCCTTGAAATGCAAGATGGCATCTGGCAAGGTGAGTTGATAGGGTTGTGTCAAGACTTGTATTCTATAACATTTTCACCTCAGACATTCAATGTTGGAACTGGCCTTAGTGATGTACAACGAGCTAAACCACCAAAAGTTGGATCAATTATTGTCTATCGGTTCCAAGAACTCACTCGGGATGGTGTTCCAAGGTATGATGGGACCATCATAATGGTGCAACTAGATTTTAATCACTTCAACTCACAGATTTCCATCTTTTGTGGGTATTGCACCAGATAAGGCTGTACCAAAAGATGCAGAAATCACAACCAAGGATGCATAGGTGTTGTATACCATCTAACTGTCATGTGTTCCTTCCTTGTTTGTGTTGAGAAGACTGGCTCCCAGAGGGAGTTGCCCAGTCCGGAACGCCTGCGCAGAGCGCTAGGCTAATCCCTGAGGGAAGCTAGTAGCTAGGGAGCTAACTTACTGGTTAGGTAGTTGCTAATGCTACTGCTAGAAGCTCTGTAAGAACTTGTATTGCTAGGAC
>KZ302042.1:34564-90153 GCA_002554575.1 Amanita thiersii Skay4041 | reverse complement strand
CCCCCACTCCCCCCACTCCCCTTCCTTATCCACTCACCCCTGCACCTCTTACATTTACCCATTTACAAATGGTACTTTTCAGCGATATTGATCAGCGACTTGGAAGCACATTGATTGACACACGGATTCTGCCGATCATATATCACCATCACCATGGCCACTACCACCATCACGTTTAGTTCAATATGCGACACCAAGCAACACGGCTTTTCCCTTTTGATCATCAAGGACAACTCCGTAATACATTTCGACTGTTCTCCATCTCCCCTTCATGGCCCCGCTGTATCCCTCCTCAACCCAAAACTCACAAGCCTTCGGAAATCAGAAAATACCTCCCTCTTCGGCTCACCAACTCCTCGTCCGGCATCAGTACCACCGGCACCGGCACCAGTCCCACCAACACTCGACCCGGTTGACGGTCCGCTACTCGCCACTTGCGATGCCAGCCCAGAGAATACACCCTCCCCTCCCCCGCCGCTTGCGCCCGACGTGCCAGATCCACCTACAACCAGCGGCAACGAAACGCGGCTCGCACCAGGACTTACCAAACTCGCCCCCAAATGTGCGGGTGGATCCATGTCTAATGAGGACAAGAATGACGTACTTTCCAAATCAGTTTTCGTGCTAGTGATGGTAAGAAAAGAGTCTAGCAGGCTGTTTTGGACATTCTTTGGGGTTCCTTTCAAATCCAGGATCTGAAACCAGATGTGGCCCATGTTAGTTTTCTTGGCAGTAAGGGGGTGGCTATACCTTTTGGAAATTGGTGAATGACGCATCACCGATTAGAAGTGTATAATTCAATATAAAGCCTTCTGGGGGATCCTGCGTAACGGCATGAAATCAAATAGAAATGAAACTAATACCATTCTGTATCGTACCACTGGCGTAACAATGACTTTCAGCAATGCTTCTAGTCTCCCAGCACTCTTCGTCAAGCCACGTGTATAACTAAATCCGAACTGAGTAGATACCCACCCAATAACCAAATAGACTTACGTCGCAGTCAACAGGGCTTCCCCAGGCATCTTTGCCAAGAAAGACTTGATCACTGAAAGGTCAATGAGAAGCTAATATGAATGTTAGTGATCAGCGGTATGGTAAATACGGTTCCGAACCTGCTCTGCACCAATCTCCTTCAATGGCCGGCTCTTCACTAGTGCATTAGTGAATTTAGCCAGGACTAGACTGAAAATTACAGTTAGTGGCGCAAACGTTCCAGTACAAAAGAGAGCAACTACCTGCAGGCCTTGTCGAATAAATTGCGCAGGTACCTCTTCTGCTCCACATGTGGCCGAATAGAATCTATCACTTGTTCCGCCACTTTAACCAACTCAGTGGTATAAGGTGACTGCCCAGTAACCTGATTCAGGGCAACCCAGGCCGTTCTCGACATTGTTGAAAATGCGGATTCACAGGCGGCTTCTAATTCCCGAAGCTGTACCACAATAGCAGAAGAAATAACACTACGACATATCAAGTACAATTCAGTTGAAACAGAGTAATAACACTTACCTGACGAAAAGGTCACGCTCGGCTTGTAATGTAACCTTCTCTTTGAATTCGTCATCAACTTCCTCCCGAATTTTTTCTTCTAGCTATTAAATGTCGAAAAAAAGTCCAGGATCAATTGCGGTAATATACATACCCCCAAGGCGGTGGTTTGGCAGTAATCTGCTGTATTAATAATAAGACATGAGTGCCTCAGCTCCTGAGGGTCAAAACGAGTTTCCATTGACTTCCTAGAAGCATTGAAAGGGCTACAGGACAAATATTTATATTATCGAACAAAGTACCCTATTTGTTACTCACCGTTTGAGACTCGCAGACAATACATCCTCTATAATGATTCAGAAAACTTGATAAAATGACAGACACAATACCACGAACCAGCATAAATCTTGAGCCATCTCTTGTGCACAGTGCAGAGATCAAATAGCGTCTGGCCAGTCGAGTACTTGGCGCACTGCCCCAGACTTTGTCGGTAAAAGTAGAAGAGTTCAGTCGAGGATGGCAAGACGACCATGGCAGTTTCCTCGTCGTTTTTAGCACTTGCTCCGGAACTCTGAGTGTCGAGAGACGAGCGAGGCTGAGTACGTGTTAGTTTACTTTTCCTATGAGGGGCGAGCATGTCAACTAGCACCCTGATATACCATCAGTCCACTGATAACCTCCGTAATGAAATCACAAACCGTTCTTGAGCATCAACAAAGATACCCATATGAGGTTCAAATGCTGCTGACATGGGTTTTTGGAGTTGAATCTGGCCTGTGGCAGCAGCTGCCATCATATCTTTAAACTTGTAAGGGTGAGTGTAATTCTCTTTGTATGCGGCTATATCAATCTTACAGAAGTAGCCCACTTCTTTGACATAGCCGACTCAAATTCCACGACTAGTTGCAAATTGTCAAGTAATGACTTGACGGACAGCGACGATCCTGCCTTCGAAAGCAAAGCCGCAAAATCCTCCCTACGTATGATATCAGCTTCAAGCCTCCAAAAGTCCAACCAGGAGAGCAGTACCGAGTGATTTGGGTAAACTTTGCCAAGAGATGCCAGCCCACTCTCCATTCAACAGGAAACACTCGGCCTTGTTCAATCTCATGAGTTTGGAGCATCCGCTTGAACCATGCAAAACGACGTGAGATATTGTCAAGCTGGCCTGCTTCTTCTGTCGGCCGAAAAATTCTCCGGTAATCCTTCAGCTCAAGTGCAACGTAGCGATCTATCAGATGTGAACGGAAATCTGGACCCAAAACATCAACAACATGACATCCATCGGCGATAAGAGGTGCCTTGATGGGTTTGGACGGGTCTTGAAGGTAACTGGAGCGCATATAGCAAGTCAGAATGGTTCCAGATAGTTTATAGTATGCATACAATGCGTCGAAATCTTCACCAAGTTGGGTCTTGAGCTCGCCTTGAATCTCTTGTATCCGCCTTGCAGCTTGAGAAATTCGAGAGACAGTTTTGTATGCTTGGAATGAATCTGCGAGTTGCTTGACAGCCTAGAAGCACGGAACAATCAAAGCACGAGCAAATTCCGAACAGTAATGCCTACGGAAAGTGTCTGAGCCACTTCTGCATAATTCTTTTCCTTGATCAGACTCTCAAGTTGCGACAAAGCGTTTACTGAGATCGAAATGTATCAACGGGATTTACCAGACACAATTAGCGAATCTCACCCAACATTTGAAGCCGCCTCAGTATCGTCATACTCAGAATCAAATTCTTCTTCGCTGTGTCCAGAACCTGTATATCCTTTGTGATGTTCCTAACAACCGCCTCTGACTCTGTTGCCTTCTCGCGTATACGCGACATTTGACCTAAGAGATCCTAAGAGACATTAGAGGGAAGATTTCTAACACAGAGACACCTCACTGATATCATTTCCTGAATCAACTGCATACGTTCTGGATCCTGATTCGTCCTGAGCTCATCCCGCAATGCATCGATCTCTGCATGTAGTTTGTTCTGCGTTTCGTTCAGTTTTGCATTAACATCTTCTATATGCGCGAGAGAGCTCTCTGAAAGTGCAAAAACATAAGTCACAGAGACGAGTGGGTATACATACTTATGTCATACCATCGGGAAACAGCCCATTTAGTACCCTCACAGGACTAAAGTCATTAGTCAAATCATCTAGCGGGTCTGATATCTCGTCCTGCTTAATTTCTAGAATGCGTTGCATCGCCAGAATAACCTCATGAGGAAGCCCATCGCCGACCATGGCGCTGAGAGAGTTTCTGAGTTCGCGTGTCAGCGGCGATGCGGCAGGTGTCGTAAACAAGTCGCAAACAAGTTTCTTTATTGCCGAAACCCTAACCCTAGACACCAAATATGGTCATCTCAGATTCTGCAAGACGCCCAAGTGCCCCGCTCGTAGAGCCAGGCTCATAACTATGGTTTCTACCACCACCGACGCCGCAGACCGTGACCTAGAAACGAAGCCACAAGTCCTGCTCGCCTATGAAGGCCACCCCATATATTGTTGCTCGAAGTGTTCGGCTGTAATTGTGGGTGTTTACCGCTGACCGTGCAGGAGCTCTGCCATGACAGACTCGGAATGTCTAGGCTTTGCAGGATGAGCTGATTAGCAAGGCGTTCTCTGGTCGAGATGGGAGAGGATAGTACGTTGTTCCACCTTTTTGGCACCGATTATTGACTGTTAATTGCCTCGTGTCCAGCCTCATGCACTCTGCAACGAATATCAAGCTCGGAAGGAGGGAAGATCGCGCTCTGTTGTATGCTACCTTTCCTCCCCTGGATCTTCTCAATCGAGTTTGATGACGTTGGATTATAGGACCGGTGTTCACACTGTTGCAGATGTTTTCTGTGTTGGATGTAACGATAGACTCGGCTGGTACTATCATAAAGCTGCAGATTATTCCCAGAAATACAAGGAAGGCATGTGGAACTTTACATAGTTTCGCTTCTTGCTCATCTACTTTTCGCTTTCGAACACAGGTAAATATCTCCTCGAGAGGGAACGACTAGTCAAGGACAATGCATGGACATTGGATGACTAAGTTAATCTCTGCTACGTTTCATTCCTCATACCCTTTGATATTTCGCTGTATTTTTTCAACTTCTTCACAACTTCTCATATTACGCCATTACGGATCTGATAATTGGGACTATATACAGATTGTTGACATGGTGCACCAGTTTTTCGAATATCAAACTCCATTTTACAAGCAACTCATTATGAGAGAAGAGTGAAACACTAACTATTCAAACGGCTGACTAGGCCTCAACGAATACCTTTGCACCCTTGCGTCACCTCCATGAGACCATGGATACACTTTCCCTTGTGCCTCAGGAAGACCGGACCATCCTCGGCACCATTCCCACATAAAATTGCAAGTTCATTCCGGGATCTGGCAGGAGATATAGAAGGAAGCGCAGCTCGGAAACAATGCAAGCCGTTTATATACATATACAACAATGGCATCTTGCGGGAACTAGCGAGGTGTCGAACATCAAAATTGCCAACTATGATATAGTCGGTTAAGCGCACGGATATCAGAAAAGTTGAAGCTGGTTTTAGAGCCGATGAAGGGAAGTTTTTAGATGCGAGAAGAATCAATAGCAACTGCCACAGTACTATCGAATGTCGGTCATCGTCATCAAACCACAGAACGCTAGGCGTTATTAACTGTTGTTCTTCATTACATTGTACATCGTACGTGTACAATCAAGTTTTAGAGGTCCCTTCGAATGTTTCTGTTCAATCTTTCAGGGAATGAGACCCGTCGTGAAGTGCATGGTAAAGAGCCGAGGTGTACAATAGTGCCTATAATGGAAGGCCAGTGCCGAGGTTCACATTAAAATTGCTAAGACCCTGATGCCTGACATCTGATAGTTATGCAAAGGATGATGGTCCATGAGACCGACATGTCAAGACAATAGGCTTCTGAACTAAACCGAAGCACTTCAACCCCATCTTCTGATCTCATTATAGTTCCGCCATCTGCAATCCCTTTGATGGTGAGATAATGTCCATGCATTCAGCTATATATAAAGAAGGGCCTCTAAAATTCAACGCCAATACATGTGACTTGCTACTACCTGCATGTGACCTGAACGTGACCCCCCCATTACGAAGTGCTCGCATGCAGCTATTGTTCACTCCATCAGTAAGGTGGGGACATACTTAGGACACCAAATAATCATATCCTATAAAAAACCAAGAAAGCAGGGAATGGATAAGAGCTGCTTTCCCACTCCAATCCTTTCACATTTTCCTCGCATCTTTGACAATCTCACAAGATGGGTGGCGGCGGAAGTAAAATGAGCGATCTCTTCTATCCTGATAACCCAAATCGTCGCGCTCGAGCTTCACAACTAAAGGAAGACGTTGAATTCTTCTGTAACCAATTCGACGAAGTTAAGAAGAAACGGTGCGATGCATACCAACTTGAATCTACATCAGTCACTTATATGCTGTTTCTCTACTTCCCAGCGACGACTTACTAACCAAAATCAAACCCAAGGTCAATGCATTAATGAAGAAATACGGCTACAATACAACAGATGAGCTCGACAAGGCTGTCACGAACATCCTTAAAGGCGAGGCACTTGAAGAATACAAAAAGGTTAAAAAGCAGTACGTTCGATTCATTCAACTTAGGTATTTAATATTTGTTGATTGCTATTGCTAGGATGGAGGGAGTGGATGAGGCGATAGCTGCAGTATTCCAAATCACAAGTGTCATTGGAGTCGCAACAGGGATATTCCTCGGAGTCGTTGTGGTCCTCGGGATCATGACCGGAGGTGCAGCACTTGCTGCTCTTGGCGCCGTTGCCGGTATCCTTGCGATGGTCTCTACAGCTGCGATTTTATTCAGTGTTTTTGAAGGGGCGCAAGAACGCGCTGTCAGTTTATTTAGCTCCAGATGGTTCATATTGTTAAACCAATCCCACAGAACATGCAAAAGGCGATCAGTGACTTATCGTTCGAGAGAGTGAAAGCTCGATCATGCTATGAAGCAATGAACGCTTTAGCAAACTGGCTTTATAGCATCAGTGAGCACCTCCAGTTTATGCCCTATTATGTATTGATATTGTTATTACAGAACTGTGGCTCGATGAACCACTGATCTCAAACAACGAAAAACTAATGAGGAAAAAACTCGAAGGTGATTTTGCGACAGATTACAACAAATCAAAAAGAACCCCCGTGGTAAAGGTTGGTACTACATCATCCATATGCTCAAAACCTCACGAGGATGTCAGTTCCTGGAAAAGTACGACCAGGATCGAGGTGCTTGGACGAATGAAGATCCTGATTGGAAGAGCGGTGATGAGGACATTATTGCCTCCATATCAGCCGCTAGCAAGTCTGCTGCACACAGCAGGGCGAAGAGAAGTATTGTTGAAATGGAGAAAGCTGACATGGTATATTCTCAATTTGGAGATTGTATACAGTGGCTTATGGTGGGAATACTCACTAGGAGAAGAGTGCATCTAAGGTTCCAACGGCAAGTCGTATGACGCTCCCTTGCATCTATCCCTTACACATTAGCAATAGATCACGTTTGACTATAATTCTCCTGACGGATCCGGCACTCTGCACCTGGTGTTCGTGACAAGTGATAAAACTTCATGTACAGGGAATGACAAAGCAGTTTGTGTTTTCCTTTATCGTAGACTGCTTTGATTTCATACAGATCCTGCAGGGAAACAAGCGGATTATTCGATACAAGTCAGGACATACACCCAATCCGAGCGATCCCCGTATTTCTGACTACCGCTTCTCGCTTGAGAATGTGAAAGCGGGGAAAGTCTACAAAAGTTGCCAAATCACCTTTCATTCTCGGCCCCCCGCATGAAAAATTGATATGAACTCGTGATCAATGTACCATTGTATCCTGTACGATTGATTTAATGTCTTTTTCACCGTTTAGCACTTTTCGCTGAAGACTCGCAGGGAATGACACTTGTCGCAAGTGCATAGTGAAGAAGCCAAAGCACTTGACATTGACAATACCATTAATTTCCCTTCAATTGATCAAGTGGTAATTAATTGCCCTGCTTCTGATAGAAGAACATGGGTATCTCCGAGTCAGCTTACGCAAACAGAACAAAGGTACCGTGACCAGTTGACATTCCTTTTGAGATTATGGGAGTGTATTATGATCGATTCGCCAACACTGAACACCTTGATGAATGCCACCAGTTGATAAACTCAGACTACTCTGGCTATTTAAGAGGAATTGTACTAGTAGCTGTGTCAGTGGCTCAGACTCGGACTTCGCATCTGGGCCACACGTGATCACAGGAGCCCGGGCCTTTTTCTCCTACTCTCGGCACCTCGAAATTCACTGCAGCCAGATCTACTCATTATGGTCGCTGTTATCAAGCCAAAAGGGGGCCTTTGCATCAGTGATAATGATGCCTGTTGCTCGGCATTAATTAAGCATTCATCAAGTCAGAAATACGCTTGGGTAAACAGCTGAGCTTTATTGGAGTTCTAGACTGGTACGGTTGATATACTACTTCCGCTAATATACGTTAACCTGATAGATAAGGTTCAATCTGGGAACATTTGAGAAGTCACAATCCGACCCCTGTAGATAACAATAACACAAACGAAAATCTTAACAGAACGTCCACAATGTATATTCTGATCAGCTGACGGTCTATATAGGAATAGCAGTGTCTGCCCTGACGCCCATTAAGAAGGTTCCGGGGTTGCTTCCATCTGCATAAGTTCGATCTGTCAATATGACAATCAGAACTGAATCGAAGCAGTGTAGTGAACTCACTATCCCCACCTTCTGATCTCACTACAGATTTGTTTCCTTTGATGGCGGGATAACGTCCATGTTTATAACTTTAACTTATATATAAGGAACCAAGGAAGCAGGTAGTTGACAGGAGCCCGTTTGACACCCCAACCTTTTCACACTTGTTTCGTTACTTGTACTTGTACAATCTGACAACATGGGCGGCGGTGGAAGTAAAATAAGTGATCTCTTCTATCCGGATAATCCCAAACGTCGTGCTCGGGCGTCACAACTGAAAGAAGACGTTGAATTCTTCTGCAATCAATTCGACGAAGTTAAGAAGAAACGGTACGGCGCATATCCGTCTACATCAGTCTTTCATATTCTGATTTTCAATCCCTAGCGACGATTTACTAACAGAAATCAAACCCAAGGTCAATGCTCTAATGAAGAAGTATGGGTACAATACGACAGACGAACTCGACAAAGGCGTACAAAGTATCCTTAAAGGAGAAGCGCTTGAAGAATACGAGAAAGTTAAAAAGCAGTACGTCTGAGCATTTTGACTTAACTACTTAAAGTTTGTTGATCGTAACTGTTAGGATGGAGGGAGCGGATGAGGCGATAGCTGCAGTATTCCAAATCACAAGTGTCATTGGAGCCGCAACAGGGATATTCCTCGGAGTCGTTGTGGTCCTCGGGATCATGACCGGAGGTGCAGCATTCGCTGCTCTTGGAATCGTTGCCGGTATTCTTGCGATGGTCGCTATAGCTGCCATTCTATTCAGTGTTTTTGAAGGGGCGCAAGAACGCTCTGTCAGTTTATTCAGTTCCAGATGGTTCATATTGTTAAACCAGTCATACAGAACATGCAAAAGGCGATCAGTGACTTGTCGTTCGAGAGAGTGAAGGCTCGATCGTGTTATGAAGCAATGAATGCTTTAGCAAATTGGCTTTATAGCATCAGTGAACACCTCTCCTGTCGTTTCTACTTTATGATGTATTGATATCTATCATTACAGAATTGTGGCTCGATGAACCACTGATTTCAGACAATGAAAGCCTCATGAAGAAGAAACTCGAGGGCGATTTTGCAACAGATTATAACAAGTCGAAGAGAACTGCTGTTGTATCGGTGGGTAGCTCTATTATCATATACAATGCGCCAAGTTCGCCAAGTTCATGAGGGCGTCAGTTCCTGGAAAAGTACGACAGTGATCGGGGTGCATGGACTAATGAAGATCCTGATTGGAAGAGCGGTGATGAGGACATTATTGCCTCCATATCAGCCGCTAGCAAGTCTGCTGCACCCAGCAGGGCGAAGAGAAGTATTGTTGACACGGAGAAAGCCGACATGGTATGTCTTCAATCTGAAAATTGTACATAGTTGCTTATGGTAGAAACACTCACTAGGAGAAGGGTGCATCCGAGCCTCCAACGGCAAGTTATATGTCAAGTGCCTCTGCATACGACCCTGACACATTGGCAACAGATCACATTTGACTATAAGTCACCTGATGGATCCGGCACTCTGCAGCTGGTGTTCGTGACAAGTGATGAAACCTCGTGTACAGGGAAGGACCAAGAAGTTAGTATTTTCCTTTATTCTAGAGTGCTCTGAATTCAATGTCGACTTTACAGGGAAATACATGGGTCATTCGATATGGGTCAGGACAATCACTTGATCCGAGCAACCCCAATATTTCTGACTACTCCTTCTCGCTTGAGGATGTTAAGACTGGGAGTGTTTACAATGATTGCCGACTTACTTTTCGTTCTCGTCCCTCTGCATGAAAAGTTGATGATATGAGCTTACACCAATGTACCATTGTATCTTGTATTGTTGATTCCGTGTCTTTGTTACTCGTCATTTCTTGTGACCAGCTGAGAATCATACCCAATCCATCATGATGTAGCAGTAGGTTCAATGTCGGGAAAAGAAAATCGCCAGAATGATGCGAGGCACCTTTTCCAGAATTGCCACGACGAACGAGAATGCCCCAACTGCATGCCCCAGCTGCATGCCACCAAACCGATACATTGTTCAAGTAGTGCAATAGATGAATCCCGAAAGTGTTTGTTAGGTCTAACAGGCTAGCTAGTATGCGGAGAAATGCCATTGATAAGAAAGAGTTTTGCTGTTTAGCTTGTGTGAAACGAACTGCTGCATAAATGCCTACTAGTACATTGAACTTCAAACCAAAGTGATAGTAAAAAACAAATTGTCTACCTTAGTCACCTTTAGCGTGGGCTCAAAGTTCGTCTTCAATGTACACGCCGTCAAAAGAAAGTTTGCACACGCGAGGCTAGAAGCAGTCTCAGTAACGTCCATCACACCTCCGAAACCATCTATCAAACCTACCTGATGCCTGTTGTAATGGCGACTTGGCCAAGCAAGTTGAACCACCCTGTTTATCCCCAGCATTAGGAAGCGAAAAAGAGAAGAGAGGGAGGGCGGGGCAGTTGCGACTCACCTGTGATCCACGAAGCCAAGGGCGCACGTTCAGGTTTGGATAACATCGCAGCCCAAAAGTACTGGCCACCAGATGTCGGATGCGAACTACAAGCATTCATTCACGAACCATTGTTATGACCCGCACAAGGCGCTGGCTCACCTGCAAACTTCTTTACATACACAAAGAGTTGACAGCCACCAACAGAAAAGCCAGGATACTGAAACTCACCAGCCATTGCCAGTCCGACCAGCATCGTGAAACATGCTAAGACCAAATGAGAAAGAATGTTACGTAGTATCCATGCTCACTTACAGGCAGCGACCCAGCCCCAGACCATGACAGCAGGACCTCCAGTGTTCGGAACAAACCGATTGGAAGGACAACGTATACAAGCCCGTATAAGAATAGCGACGGTATACACACGAAAATTCTGTACACATATAACTTGAAGCGGACACGAGCGTCTGTTGTTTTGGAGTTGACACGCTATCTATGATACATTCAGTTGATCTTTCAACCCAGTCAAACATGATTACTCACAGATGCTAGCTCCATTGAGTAGAATCATACGGCGAATATATCATAATCTTCCCTCACTGCCATACGGTGCGTGAAGTGACGAATCTCGTTTGCTGATTAGGGTTGGGTCAAATAGGAAACCCAGCCAAATTTACCGGTAAATTTGCTTTCGCATTTCTCAAGCCCCAAATCTACCCATGTCAATTAATGGTATTTAACCCAGCCTCAAATTCACGTAGATTAACAAGTAAAATGGCCCAAAGTTACAGTCAAGTAGGGTTAAGTAGGGTTAAATAGATGGTTAGATACTGTACATGAATGCATTCTAAACCCATTCATCCCAAGCGTCTTCTGGAACAGCTGCTGTCTGGAGCACATTGGTTTTGACTGCAGCTGGTGGTTGAATGGATGATTTTGGTGCTGGATCAAACAGATCACGAAGAAATGGGGAGCGGAGCTCAATAGAATCATCACCAGTAAATGAGAACCTGTCCCCAGCCACAGAACACAGTTAATCAGCTAGTTTATGTGTATCATTCAGCCAGTTTGCCCCATCCTCTAACTCAGGTGCATCATCTTTGGATTCTGACTCCAAGGGCCATAGTTGTGGTGGTTTTCACCCAGGCAGCAGTAAACCAGAACTGGCCTCCAATGACTCTGAGGACACAGTGTCAGCCCATGAGCACTTACCCAGAATTGTTGACTGTTAGCAGCAATCTAAGATAATATTAATATCTCAGTGATAACGGAAACACTGAGGTGTGAGTGGGAAATTTTCGTGTAGATAAGGTTAGGTACAAAATAAGAACAAACACAGACTTAGTCGTGTGCGAGCTCGTACTCCAACAGCCATCATAGGGGGAATCTATAACGCACAGCGTAAAAATGTGCTGGAGAACATCGACCGGAAGTTTTTTGTACGGCGCGAGTGCAATTATACATCTATCGAGCTGTACTATAAGTTTGTCCCGCCTTGCGCTCATACTGGCTATTGTTTTGTCAAGATGACGAACCTCGTATTCGATGTCGTCCATGAGGTGCCTGATGATATGAGCTACACCTGCTGAGTATATGCAATTTGAATCTCCAATTCCTGCTAGGTCGGGGAGCAACATCTTTCCATAAGTATGTTACCTCTGTCGTACCGCTAATGACAATAACGTTATAAACTGCAATGAGCAATTGCATCATGAAGTTGAAGGACCCAGAAACACCAACCAGCTTGTAACCGCTCTCAACGTTGCCTCAACACTAATCCTGTTGTTTGTCAATTCCGCCTGGCCGCCATGTCAGTGACTGTCTTTTTCACCTATCGTGACTTTCGGCATCTCGAAATTCATATCGGAGGCTTGCGCATCAGCAACTTGTGGAACTCACCTCAACATGGCTCAAGCATTCATCAAGTCATAATATCAGTAATTTGGCTCTTGGGTAAAATAGCTGGGCCTTATTGAAGTTTTAGGCTTGTGCCATTGTTATCGTACATCCGCCCGATATACATTAATCTGGCGGATAAGATTCAATCCGAGAACAAATGAAGAACATTTAACAAGGTTAGTCAACAATCCAGACCCTACAGATAACAATAGCGAAAATCTAAACAGAACGTCTGCTCTGGTCAGCTGATGATCATTGTTATAGGAATGGCAATGTCTGCCCTGACGACCTTTAAGAAGATCCCCGAGTTGCTGCCATCTACAAAAACATGAGGTCGACCTGTCATTGACAATTGGCTTCTGAACTGAATCGAGGCAATGTAGCAAGCTGTCTAATCCCACGTTCTGATTTCACTACAGACTCGCCACCTGCAACCTCTTTTATGGCTAGATAACGGCCATGTTGATAACTTTCACTTATAAAAAAAAAGCAAGAAAGTAGGTATTTGACAGGAGCCCGTTTCACACCCAAATCGTTTCACACTTCCTTCGCATCTCTGGCACTATGGGCGGCGGCGCAATTAAAATGAGCGATCTCTTCTATCCCGATAATCCCAATCGTCGCGCTCGAGCGTCACGGCTGAAAGAGGACGTTGAATTCTTCTGCAATCAATTCGACGAAGCTAAAAAGAAACAGTACGGTGCATATCCGTCTACATCAGTCTCTCAGATCCTGATTTTCAATCCCTAGCGACGACTTACTAACCGAAATCAAGCCCCAGGTCAATACGCTAATGAAGAAGTACGGCTACAATACGATAGATGAACTAGAGAAAGGTATACAGAGTATCCTCAAAGGCAAAGCGCTTAAAGAATATAACAAGGTTAAAAAGCAGTACGTCCAAGCCCTTTGGCTTAACCACTTACAGTTTGTTGATCGTAACTGTTAGGATGGAGGGAGCGGATGAGGCGATAGCTGCAGTATTCCAAATCACAAGTGTTATCGGAGCCGCAACAGGGATATTCCTCGGAGTCGTTGTGGTTCTCGGGATCATGTCTGGAGGAGCAGCACCTGCTGCGCTTGGGATCATTGGCGCCAGCCTTGGAGCGGTTGCTTTAGCTGCGATTTTATTCAGTGTTTTTGAAGGGGCGGAAGAATGTGCTGTCAGTTCATTCAGTTCTAGATCGTTCATACTGCTGAACCAATCCTACAGAACATGCAAAATGCGATCAGGGACTTATCACTTGCAAGAGTGAAAGCTCGGTCTTGCTATGAAGCGATGAATGCTTTGGCAAATTGGCTTTATAACATCAGTGATTTCTACGCTCACTTTCTCCTAGTTCTTTTCTTTGATACAGGTCTATGCAGAATTATGGCTCGATGAACCACTGATTTCAGACAATGAAAGCCTCATGAAGAAGAAACTCGAGGGCAATTTTGCAACAGATTATAACAAATCAAAGAGTACTGCCGTTGTATTGGTGAGTAGCTTTATTATCATATACCCAAGTGCTAATTTGATGAGGGCGTCAGTTCCTGGAAAAGTATGATCGAGATCGGGGTGCATGGACAAATGAAGACCCGGATTGGAAGGACAGCGCGGAGGACATTATTGCTTCCATGTCAGCAGCTAGCAAGACCTCTGAGACTGAGAAAGTAGACATGGTATGTCTTCGTTTGAAGATTATACATAGTTGCTTACGGTGAAAACACTCACTAGGAGGAGAGCACACCCGAGGCTCCAACGGCAAGTCATGTATCGTTCTTTTAGAACTGACCCCCTTACACAATGACAACAGATTACGTTTGACTATAGTTCTCCTGACGGGTCTGGTACTCTGCAGCTGGAGTTCGTGACAAGTGATGAAACTTCATGTACAGGGCAGGACCAAGATGTTTGTATTTTCCATCATTCTACAGCGCTTTGAATTCATTCCGAGCTCTACAGGGAAATACATGGGTTATCCGATACAAATCGGAACAATCATCCGATCTGAGCGATCCCGATATTTCTCACTACTTCTCGCTTGATGATGTTGATGCTGGGTACATCTATAATGATTGCCGACTTCATTTTCGTTCTCGCCCCTTTGCATGAAATTTTGACATGATCTCGTTCCAATGTCCCCTGTATCCTGTATTACTGATTTATTGTCCTTCTACTCATCTTTTTGTTGTGACTAACCTGAGATTATCAAATTACACTTTGATCCACGTAGCAGCGGTTTCGACATCAGAGAAAAGTCAAGTTACTATCCCAGGTGTTAATGCCCATTGATCGTCAATGACTATTGCCCAGATTAGCGATCATTCATGTAGCGAAAAATTATTAAGATGTAAAGATAAAGTCTCGGAGAACATAGGAAATCAATTGATCCACCGTCTGGCCAGTGTGATGACTTGCGAGCGCATGCATTGTAGTCACCCTAGATAAAGGGATGATGGAAAGGTATGCAAATATATACGCATTGATCCCTAGGTGCCGTTGTAAAAGTAACAGTTAAGCAACAGTGTCCCAATATGGTCACCTAGTCAATGTAAATAGATGTATATCCCATTAAACTTCCCCCTGTTCTAAAACTCCAGTCCAATGCCCAGATGGTCCGAACACCACCCCTTCGCGCTGACAATTAAATGACAAACGCAAGCTGTATATGTCACCTTCGGGTGTCGTAGCTGTTGTTTTCTTCTGGCATTCTTTTATCATTTGGAGGACAAATCCTGGTTCATCTACAAAATCTATGTGGAGGTGCTGAAGCAACAGGAAGGTGTCATCACCTCGGGCCAGTCTTGATGCATCATCAGAGCCAAGAGGGGTGCGTAACCGTAGTTTACGCCAAATGAGTGCTCTTTTCCAACTTGACCACTGAAAAAATCTATATCACTCGAGTTCTTCAAGTTTCAGTTTAGCCAACTGCAGGCGCACTGTGATCAATGAGTCGGGCATGGAGTTGGTGTATGGATGTTAGGAGCGCAGATGTCATGATGGGCGTAGGGGTGTGGTGACTTCCTCGGCCTGGTGGCGAATAGCGTTCCGCATTCCAAAAATTAGTTTGGCGTTACCCTGGCAAATGGAATAAAATCGTGAGTAGGCATTTCCCAGCTTTTATGAACATAGTAGAGTAACTTCTTGAGATTGCATATCTTTCTGCACCCAATGGCTTGACGAGAACGATGAGCCCTAGGCTGAACCACTCCATACCGTGACGCCTGCGTTGAAGTCATCCGAGTCCAAAAGCAAGTGTGACCCAACGTGAGTGTCACAGGCATGTCTGACCGTGACATTCGGACCTTGCTAGTGTTTTAACCGTGAGACTTACAAAAAGCCGCCATATTGTGTCGAGGGCTGTGTGTGTGCCTAGACCAAGGAACAACGCTTACATTTGTAGGAACGAACAGCTGAAGCCAAGCCGGTGCTATCGGATAGAACTTGAAGTAAATGCATTTATGCATTTGCCCGGCATGCTTTTTCTCAAACCGTCTTTGGTGATTGGAACGCCACTTGCGTGGAAAATTGACATGCAAAATTCAGCTGGCAAATAAAGGAATACTCATTACAAGCTACAGTAAGTTAGCAATACACAGCTAGTTGTCAAGGATAGAACAATAACATCATCGAGGACTGCCCTGGTTCCTTCATTCCTTGTGTCGCATCATCATGTGAATAATACCAAAAACTGGCGTCTAGTCACTAGCTTGAACCTCATGGAGAAAAAAGAGATATGCCATCACTATCATCGACACACGTCGTTTATTCTGACAAGTGGAATGTTTTTTTTTTTTTTCCTTGGCCGCCTGATCATTCAGAATTCGCCCTGAGGTTTCAGGCTCGGCGCCAATAACTGCTTATCAAGGAATCATTCCGCACACACCGTACAACAATCGGCTTTTGAACTCAACCGTAGTAAGTGCCTAATTTCACCTGCTGACCTCTCGCTAAAGGATCCCCAGACTTTGAAGGTGAGATAACATTCCATATTCGTAACAATGAAGCTACATTTCCAAGGCATATAAAAATGAGTACAGATGAGATTTTCTACCTTAACTCTTTCACACTTTCCTCACATCTCACACTTTCTGACAATATGGGCAGCGGCGGTAGTAAAATCAGTGATGTCTGGTACCCAGACAATCCCAAACGGCGGGCTCGAGCTTCACAGCTCAAGGAGGACGTTGACTTCCTCTGTCATGAATTCGAAGAGTTAAAGAAGAAGCGGTATGGTTTATACCAGTCGATTACTCAGATTTACTGATATTCGTTGCCCAGTGACGAATTACTGAACGAGATTAAGCCAAGAGTCAATGAGCTCATGAAGAAATATGGTTATAATACGACGGATGACCTTGATCAAGCTGTAGTGAATGTTCTGAAAGGAAAAGCCCTGGAGGAATACACTCAAATCAAAGCACAGTATGTCACATATCTTTGAATTCGGGCTTCGCTGATACGTGTGTAATGATAGGATGAGTGCCGCCGATGAGGTGGCCACGACAATATTCCAACTTGTGAGCATAATCGGAGCCGCGACAGGGGTATTCTTAGGAGCCCTTGTCGCTCTTGGAATTATGACTGGTGGTGCGGCAATAGCCGTTATTGGAGTAATTGCAGGCATCCTTGCCTTTGTTTCAGTGGCGGCGGTGCTATTCACGGTATTCCAAGGAGCGATAGAGCGTACAGTAAGCCCATCACTTACAGATTGTTTATGCCACTGAACCAACTCTCTAGAACATGCGCAAAGCGATCACTGATTTATCATATGAGCGAGTGAAGGCACGAGCAGCATATGAAGCCATGAATTCGCTGGCAAACTGGCTGTATAACATCAGTAAGAATTTTCACTGTTATCGTTGACCTGATATTTATCTTGACAGAACTATGGCTTGATGACCCGCTAATTTCTGAGAATGAAGGTCTCATGAAGAAGAAACTTGAGGGTGATTTTATGACCGATTACAACAAGTCAAAGAGGTCCTCCGTCGTGAAGGTTAGTGGTGGTATTATTACGTGTCAAGCCATATCTTATGGGAGGGTGGTCAGTTCCTAGAGCAATATGATGCGGAAAGAAATGCATGGACAGATGAAGATCCGGACTGGAAAGCGGGTGAAGAGGACATCATCAGTTCCATTTCGAGAGCTGGTATGGCTTCCGTAAATAGCGTGGAGAAGATGAGTGTGAACGGCGTTGAGGAAAGCGAGCTGGTACGTTTTCGGCTGTGTAGCATAGACGACGGTTGCCCATAGGAATATCCATTTCTGCAGGAGAGTGTTTCTGATAGTGTACAAGTCGATCTGGAGAAAGCTCCCACTGTAAGTCATATGCCCCTTCTTCACATCTGGCCCTTACACATTTCAAACAGGTCAAATTCGACTATACCTCTCCTGATGGATCTGGTTCTCTTCAGCTACTGTTCTTGACAAGCAACGAAACCTCCTGTAAAGGATTGGATGAAAATGTCCGTTATTTTTTGCTTCATACCACACAACATTTCGCTAAATGCAGATTATACAGACAAACTCCTGGATGCTTCAGTACGAGTCTGGCCATGAGACTAAACCAGGTACACCTCGTATTTCAGATTACCTCTTCTCGCTGGAGGATTTAGAGACTGGGAAGGTGTACAAGAATTGCCAACTCACTTTCCTTTCCCGACCTGCCGCGTAATGACGCAAATATGAACTGGCATCTAATGTTTCTGTGTAGCTCGTAATTTTAAACGTGATGTAACTGTCTCTTGCAATCTATCACCTTGTCATTTGATGTGTGATGTTGTGCACATCCTGTTGGCCGAGGCCAACGACTAGCCAAACATAGCCAAACTAGCCCCTTCGCTTCCCACCAGCTCTAGATCTAACACTGGCAGTTTTAACACTCACGAAACACACGATAAATTCATCAAGAACCCTATATGTCACTCTACAACATACACATAAAACTCGTATATTTGGTCCAAAGTAAATAACGAAATAATCAGATTAACCTTAGTGTGAAGTTAAGTAGGGTCCTCTTATAGATTGGGGTGCACGTCCATAGTGCAAAAACCAACTGGTGCTATACTATTATACATCTTATATAATGGTTTTAGATAGTAAGAAAGCATAACTACGAAATCAGTGCTTAGATAAATGCGGGAAATAAGAGTGTTCCTCACCTGGCCAGTTCCCCACGGGATCTCTGTTAGCAGCAATCTAAGATAATATTAATATCTCAGTGATAACGGAAACACTGAGGTGTGAGTGGGAAATTTTCGTGTAGATAAGGTTAGGTACAAAATAAGAACAAACACAGACTTAGTCGTGTGCGAGCTCGTACTCCAACAGAAGGCGCTTAGGGGTTGAACCTTGAGCGCTAGAGATCTAGAGGGCATAACATCTTGTGTACAAATTCAAATGACAGTGGATTATACCCGTGCAACCTTATACTTCAGTTCTGATGCAAGGGCTACACTCGGTTTTGCAGATACCCTGCAAAAATTGGTTCCCAAGACTCTAACCCAGGCACAGGTAGATCAGTCGGTTACTGAAAAGATAAATGAATGCATTCCCAAATTTAAAAAGGCAAGTCCCTGATCCTCCACTTTCCATGCCGGATTCACTGATAGCTTCATGAGTACGCCTTTCATAGGCTATCGAGGGCGTTACTGAACAAGCAGCCTATGACACCCTCAAAGCCTTTGACAATGATCGCACATCCTGGACAAAATCAAGAATATGAAGGATGGACCAAAGAAATGTAAGTGTCAATCTTTTTACATATCTGACAAGAAACTCAATTTACTGTCTGCCAGAAATGCCCATGCTATCAATGCTATCAATACCTGTTCATGGAATTAGTCTCGTGATGAATTTTATCAATAGTAAATGTACAATGTTGCGTGTGTATCAACGAAGATGAAATGATAGTCGTGTTGACCTTCTACCCAAATGGGCGATCTATAGTGAACGAGGTGTATGTGTGAGGGAGTTGTGACAGGCATGGTTCTTAGTAAACAAAAAATTCGCGTTGAATGCAAAGAAGAAAGTTTAAAACAAGCTCTTTAAAAGACGAATATCCAACTCAAGTCCGTCATTTCTCAAAACCTCCGCGCGGTCCTTGAAGGGTTCAAACTCCATCTCGTCACATGAAAACTTAACCCGTTTGAATGGCAAAACCAAGTCACGATCATCGCCTTCTGTCGTTCCTTCCTGTTGCATCATACACGCCGCAGCTCTCTTCTGCCGTCCTTCTAACATTTGAAAAATGGGCACAAGGGCAAGACCCCGCGTCAGATGATACTCTAGATGGATGTCTTGCAGAAGTGGGAAGGAGTGACCGCTAGCTAAATTTGACGCATAGTCAGAGGTGAGCTCGGATCTATGTAAATGTAATCGTCGCAAGTTACGGGCTTTTCTCCAGGGCGAAGCTCGGCAAAAGGGGTTGAGCGAGTGCAGTTCGAGCTCTCTAAGCTTGTCCAACTGTAGACGAGCTTCGATCAATGGGTCAGCTTGACGGGGCCAAATTTCAGTAGGCGTGGGATACAGCACATGATAGTATAAAGATGTTAAGTTTGGCATGTCAAGGGGGGCAAGAAATGAAGAAAGATGTCGGTTTGTTGAGCAATTAGATATTGAGAGCTTGAGACGACGGAAGTATGGAAGAGAGATGTGAAGATCCTTAATCTGTAAAGCGGGCTTGAAAGGTTCATAATTATGTGGGTGTAGCTCATCCACAGTGAACGTTTCTAGCAACCGACATTGATGCAGGATTGCCAGAGCCCACTCGATTGGGATCGCCCTTATCGTTAGATCGCGAAGCTGCTCCCAGCACATATAATCACGTATGGATGCAAGGAACAGCGCAGAACTGTCTAGGTGCAGCGTTTTCAATGATGGAAGGCCCTTCGCCATGCTGCCACCAGGACCATTGGTTGATTGCAAGGATGGGTTTAAGTCAACTTTAACACCCCGTTTCAGGGTTACGCTGATATCAAAGTGGAGAATCTCGAGATCTGGATGCGATGTGCGCAGAAATTCTCGCACTTTCCCCATTGCGAAGAATGCATCGTCCTGGTCGTAGTCCCACATAGTGATCTTTAGTGAGAACTCTAGGATTCGATGAGGCGCGAGAAGTTGTCGTTGTAACAGGTCCATAAGTGTTGCAAGTTTGATCTCAAGTGGTACCCCATCACGTTTATGAAATGATTGTGATACCGATAATGATACTGGGCATCTTTTCGAGCGAGAAAGAAATTCTCTCGCAGCGTCAAGTCGACGGCGCCGGAAAAGAAAATCGGACACTTTCAAGTTGGTCCATAGAGATGGTGCGGTTAACATGATGCGTCTCCAACGTGTGCAGACATGTGACAGACATATTTGGATTCGCATGTCTCTACTCCGCTCCTTTGGGAGACAAATTATGGGCATGTCTTCGACAGATAGTCGAAAGATATCCTTTAGGATATTAGCGGGGAGTCTCTTATGTGGTGCGAGGGCCGCTTTACATCCATAAAGCTGCTTACTGAGAACATCGCGTTTCGTGTGCAGACTGGCTATTTTTTTGTCTACAAGGTGAAGCTGATCCTTGACGCCGGCTGCAAGTTGGGTGATTTCATGGATTTGCACATCCGAGTACGAGCGATTCGACTCGCCAATGCCTACTATGTCTGCGGGCAATGTCATTTCTGATGTGGTGACTGTGTTGAACCCCATCGGCACGTGCCCTGTGAGAAAATTGTCCGCTTATTTCCTTATTGTTGTTTGTTTATTCCGACACGACCACGCGAAAGCCTGATGGTCATGTCAATGTACCGTGACTGCGACCATCAGATTGTTTTCTTCTCTCTTTCTTGGTTCATTCTTAAACAACGCCTGTCCTGAAAAAGAGGTAATAACAAGCGTTGAACGTTTTTGATAACTGTCTTTCACACGAATGCAAGGAGTAGACTATACGATGTGCCTGTTTGACACAACTACTCCGTCTTATCATGAATCAACCACGCAAGGCACTCACCATCAACATAGTTGTCAATGAATGTGGCACGCCAATAATTACGATACTAGAGGGGATCGGGCATATGATACCGCTTCTGCCCGGTTTCAATGGCTTGGCATGTCCTTTTGCCACTGGATCATTGTAGCATGGCCAGCCAAATTGCACCCCACGCATTGTATTTCCACCACTTTGCTCGGAAATTGGTCAGCATAATCCCCCGTCAGGGATTATCAGAGTTGTCTCTGATCCTATTAGATCAAGGTCTGGACTGCCAGAGGTACAGGATGTACGTTAGTTCAGCTTCGAATTGTCATGTTTCAAGGGACATTAACCAGGATTGTTTGTATTGAAGTCACGGTTTGGTGCCTTCTTGGTCCAAGCGAACATGGATTGCGGAGTATGGTCTTTCCTATGGCAGCACAAACGTTTCATGGGACAGAGGGTCTAGAAAACTTTTTGAGCTATTGTTCTCCGTCCCTTATTGCTAACTTTCACGGAATGATATGGCGCCCAAAGTCAGGTGACTCCTTCGAGAGCCGACTAACTCCCTCATATTTCGTCGAGAGATTCATGTCAGTTCCATTTTACCACCACTCCATTGCGGCCTAGCTTTAATGTGGGGCAAGGGGTTGATGTGTTGCCTGAAAGTAGATTGCGGTTTACATTCAACCGAAACTCAGCCAATATATGATGAACCAAATGTGTTGGGGTATTCCCTCATGGCATGCCGTCACTTTGGATTCTGGGTACTGTCGTGCCTGGCACGAGCATATCGTTGTACCACTCAAAGCGTCCCCCGCCTGGTCATTCGCAAAGGTGATGCTACAGTGTTCTCTGAGAAATTTAGCCTCCATTGAAGCGCTCGTAAAAGCGACCAGTTGAACGAACCGAGGGGCAGACGACCTTGTCCCGAAGAGCAACATCCCCGGTAGTACATACCATGAATCCAGGGACACTCGCCATCTCACTCCGTCGCATACATACTTGAGTTAAAAGCTCCCTAGCACCGCTTAAACGCATGGTGAGCATCCAAATGAAATCACCTTCCATAATGTCTGTCAGGACAAGAAAACATGATGCTTCCAGGACGCATTAGGTCCTCAACGTTGGTCGTGCCCGGATTAAGCGGATGAAACAACCCCTTAACCACACAGGTCTTTTACCTTACTCGTCCCCTCAATTGGCGTATAAAAGCTGCAGATACTACAGCGTAGGTCTGCAACCTCCAAACAACAATGGCGGTCAAAGGTAGAGTCGCAGCCCTTTGATGGACTATTCATATCTGACGCTTTTTTCATCCGTAGCGTTCTTATTTTTCTTGTTTGCTACCTTCCTCGCCCATGTCGCCGCGCTAGATTGGACTGGTGCTAAATGGATCTGGGACGTCCCGAGCATTGGCGGTAACCAGCCCCCTGGCACCCGCAACTTCCGCAGAGAGCTCAATACTGGCAGAAGGAGGGCTGTCTCTGCCGAGGTCGCCATTACTGTTGACAACTCATATTCCTTCTACGTTAACGGCAACTTCGTCGGTTCTGGAAATAACTGGAGGGTCAGTCAGCACTACTGTGTTAGGCTTGAACCCTTCCGTAACGTGTTTGCTGTGAGGGGCACTAATGAGGCCGCCGGCAACAATCCAGCCGGAGTCCTTGCAGCTATTCAGGTCTCCTATGCTGATGGATCCTCTGAGAGAATCGTCACCGATACCAACTGGCGCGCACACACTGACACGCCCGGCTTTGAACGACCCAACTTCGACGACAGTAGATGGCGACGAGCTGTTGTTCAGAAGAACGCCGGTGATGCACCATATGGAAACATCCCACTTCCCCCATCCCAACCCCCCCTGACCATCGCTAGCTCGAATTGGATCTGGACCAATGAGGTCGATGGCGCAGGCAACGCGCCAGTTGGTGCTCGTGCATTCCGCAAGACTGTCAGGATCCCGGGTGGAGCACGCGTTAGGTCTGGGACCATCATTATCAGCACGGATAATGAGTATACTCTTTTTGTCAACGGGAGGCGGGTTGGGTCGGGTAATAACTGGCAGGTCGCCCAACGTTGGGTCTTCGACTTACCCCCTGTGGATCGTGTCGAGATTGCCGTATATGCTAGGAACCTTGGTGGTCCTGCGGGGGTCATTGCAGCAGCTAGATTTGATACCGCGGGCAATGGGTGTTCGAACAGCGTGACATTCTACAGTGACGGCTCGTGGAAGGCGAATAGGGGCACCCCACCTGGCTTCGAGCGATTTGGCTATGACGACTCTCGCTGGCCTGCTGCTACTGTTGAAGGGCCATATGGTAGGCCACCTTGGGGACGCATTCCAACCCAGAATGGCGTAGCCAAATCCACCGCGGATGTAGAAGGCGCCCCTGAGGCAGAGAAGGCTGACGTTGTAGAGCCTTGAAGAACTCTAACCAGATTTTCGCGCGTACCATTGAATTGAATCATATGCCGCTTGTGTTTCAGAAAGTTTGTTTGATGTCTGTTTGTACAAATTACCTTGATATTGTTTTGTATGTAGTTTGAACACTGTGTTTTGCGAATATACGTATTGTGTACCGATGGTGGAGTGATGGTGCTTTCGAATTGCTGAGTTGTATTCACGCCCTCACAGCACCAACCTGCCGGACTGGGGCTTATTTTTGTATCTGCATTCTTTCGTCGTTGCACCAATCGTTTGGGACGTGAGAAGAAGTCTTTATGAATACCGAACACTGTTCTGGAGCACATTGAACAATTCATTCGTTACGAGACTGAGGTGATGATCTAAAAAAAAAAAGTGTGTCAATCCCATTTTGTTACCATTAACGCCACAAACCAGTTTAACCAAGGCCACCGAAACGTGTCAATGTCCAATTCTAATCCAGTATTTCTCAAACTTGTGACGAGATCCTTGAAAGGTTCAATGTCTCCCTTGACACATGGGAACTGCACCTTCTTCAATAGCGAAACTGCGCCAGTACCTTTAGCCCTCATGGCATCCGCGGCGTTTCGCTGTCGCTTCTCTACCATTTTGAGGATCGTACCAGGATCTTGTTCAAGGTTGAAGTTGACAGACTCAAGCAAGGGGAAAAGGTCAATGCTTTCTAAGCTCGAGTTTAGCGTATACTGGGTATCAAACTTGGGATAGTGTAGATGTAACTGGCGTAAAGAACGGGCTTTTCTCCAGTTTGTAAGCGACCAGCTTACAGTGGGAGGGTAAAGTTCGAGTTTCTCAATGTTTCCCAGCCGCAGGCGATCTTCGATTAATGGGTCAGGGGCATGGGGCCAAATCTCTCCGCCTTCAAGGCGCACCACGTTGTAGGATAAAGATTCCAAATTTGGAATTGAGAGCGGATCAAGAAATCGACGCAAATCCTGGGTTATGAAGTCCATATGCAATGAGAGCCCGAGATGATGCAAGTGAGGTAGGGAAATGTGAAGGACTTTCAACTCTACCGTTTGTCGAAAATGTGCATGACGGTATGGCAACAACATGTCGACATCGAAAGTTTCAAGTAACCTGCACTGATGGAGGATTCCCAGAACCCATTCGATCGTGACGCTTGTTATTGATAGACTGCGCAGCTGTCCCCAACACATATGGTCATGTATACATGCATAGAATTGAACAGAACCGTGAAGGCGCAATGTTGTCAGAGTTGGAAGCCGATTAGACATGCCACCATTGGTCGAACACACGGCCCATGATCTGTCGGCCTCGACGTCCTGGTTCGGTTTATCCGCCAAACGGAACTCCAGGAGTTCAAGATCCGGGAGTGGCATGTACAATATCGCCTGTACTTTACGAAGAACAGAGATCATAGCCTCCTGGTCCTCATACTCCATTCGGAATCTTAACGAGAGTTCCCGGATCCGACGAGGTAAGATAATCTGCTGGTAAAACGTGTTAACAAAAGTTGTGAAGGTAACTTTCAATGGTAGACCGTCACGATACTGAAATGATTGGTGTATCAATAATGAAAGGGGAGCCTTCTGAACGCGTGAAAGAACTTCCCTGAGACCAGGGATGGCGATGGTGGTGAGGAAATTGGCTATTGTAAGCTTGGTCCATATAGTTGGTGTAGCCAGCACAATATGCCTCCAAAGCGTACAGACATGAGATAAGATTATCTGGATTGGCCGTTCTTTCTGTTTTCGAAGAGGGAATGTAATTGTGCCGCCACCACCGGCACTTTCGATGCAATGCAAAAAGATGTACCGGAGGACATCTGACGGAAGCACCTTGTGCGGGGCAAGTGCGACGTTGCATCTGTCAAGCTGCTTCGCAAGTGCGTCCCGTCGTGCACGCAGACTGGTAGCTGTTTCTGGTAAATTCAAGTTGGTAACCACCTTATCGAGTCGAGAAACCTCCTCCTCGATGCTGTCCTTGAGGTGTCCAATGATATGGACTGAGATTTTGGAGTACGTACGATTAGACTCTCCGATATCTGCTATATCGATGGGCAATAGGCTGTTGGGGGGCATCTGGCGTTGCATTGGGGAATTATAAGAGTGTGTCAGTGTCACGGCGGTGACCGCAGCCAGTCCGCAGCCAGTCCGCAGCCTGAGTGTCACAGTGTTGAAATGAATCACGCTGCATGATGCATATGTGCTACTAGTAGTTAGTGCGTGAGAAAATTGTCCAGAACATAAGTATCATGACATCAAGGAGCTGAACCGATTCCTACCGGACCTTCCAATTTGACCATGGTCACGAAATAGGAGAGAAATTTGATGGAGAAATTATCCGACTTCGACGGAGGTTCGAAGAAATTACCGAGTGCCTAGATTCATTGATATATACATTCTCCAGAGTTGAAGAGCACCTTTTAGGAGTAGTCGTGGTGCGAAAGGAAAGGAAAAAGCAGTCCGTCTCGCTAGCTTAAACCTGTACGTGAACAAAATTGTTTCTCATACCCATCCATAACGCTAACATTATCCAGGATAGGCAAAGTCGGTTCCTTCAGTTTGTATGACATGGCCTATTATTATTGTGATACACTATTACCATCGATATTGTAGCATCGAATGCTGTTAGAGAGTATCATATGAGTGATTGAGAAGCATATCTCCATTCAAACCTCTTGCCACCAATAGACAATCCTCTTTATCTCCTTCTGCTTGTGGACGAGTCATGTTGGCCTCAGGACGTGCAACTGCCATGGCAATAATAGCAACCTCTTGATTTGAATACGTGATCTCAATCCGTAATTTGAGCTTTCTGATTCGACGCCGGGCAATTAATTGTTATAATTTGCTTAACAGAAACTGTGAGTGCCTTATTTGAACCACATTTATTGATGACATAGGAGTCATTTTCTACGCCCGCTCATAATAGTCCTTAAACCCGATGACAAAATAAAAATAAAAAGATCTCCCGCAGTCCGAGTCAAACTCTCTGCAGAACCCTGACCAACACATCCTTCACTGTGTCCCTATCACCGTTTCCCTTCTTCTCACCCTCTCTCACATGCACCACCCCATCCCCCAACCTAACCATAGCAGCACCAACAACAGCACTAGCAAGCACCTCATCCACCCATCCATCTCGCATCCTCACCCGATGCGACACCACCCGTGGCACAACACGCGCAATATCCGCTTCACTCACGTCAAACATCCCAATCTCCATCTCATTCCCCCGCTCGACCCCCTCCCTACCTTCCATACTTTCACGCATATAGGCATCACCATGTCCCCCAAGAGCCCCTACCTCTCCCTCCAAAACGTCTATCCCAACATCAATCATAATACTTCCCTCCCCTTCACGATACCCACTCTCCAACTCCTCTTCCTCATCGCTATCCTCCATCTTCCTCACCTTCTTCCCTTTCTCTATCATACCTCCACCGCGTACCAACTCCCATCCCCTCAACTCACTCCCGACAACCCTCCAAGCTTTCACCAACACAGCCGCATCCTCCACAGCCCGCGCGCCCACCAACATCCCATCCACTCCAGGACTGTCATGCCTCACAGCCGTTAACAGGTCCTGCATATACAAAACGAGCTCGGGCGAGAGGTACGTACGCTCTCGTGCTAGTCGGCGGAGGGACGGGATCAGTGTGGGCGAGAGGATAGGGCTGAGAAGAGGATGGAGGGTAGAAGAAGGTGGGGGCGTGTTGGAAAGTGGGTGTGAGTGCGGGTGTCGATGTGGACGGATAGGCTGCGGCTGACTTAGTTGTGGTTGGGACTGAGTTTTATGGGAAGTATGTACGGGTGGAGTTGCTGATCGTGCTGAGGCCGACCGCAGTAGGTGACTCTCTGGAGGAGGAAGAAGGGGCACTACCATACTCGTCGTTGAAGACGTGCGACGATTCTGACCAGAATCAGAAGATAGACCAGAGCTAAAAGGGCTGCTCAGAGCTGTCCCCGGAAGTGCCTTGGATTTCTGCACTGGTGTCGTTTGATCGTTCATTGGAGCTGGGCAGATGCACGTACACGGACTGTGCGCAGTGAATGTGCTGCTACTGTTGTTATCGGACGGGCTTGTGCCCCTTGCGGGAGATGCAAGTACCGGAAGGGAGAAAGGGTGATTATGTGGCGAAGAGCTAAGTGACCGGTGTTGGAGACGCGGGGATTGGCGGGACGCAAAGGGATTGGCTCCCGTTGAGATATGGGTCTGGCGTTCTGGATGAATGGGGCACGAAGTGGCGTGCAATGCTGGCGAAAAAGAACGAGCAGAGAGTTTGGTTCTTGGAGAGATGGTGATGTTGGTACTCATTGAAAACCTGTCGAGCTGGATACCTCATTAACTGAAAAAATCAGCAAGGTGTAAGGGTAGCATACCAAAGACTTGTGTATATTAGGCCTTTCCGTTGGTGTCCAACTCGTGATATACACGATAACGAACTCATCTGGCAAATTTATCACGTCATCCTCGTCTTCTTCATCTACATCATACCTCCGATCTGGGACATGTCCATCGTACTCTTCCCATCCTGTACCATGTTTGGGAAGGACAAGGCGGCGATCGGCGAGGACGCGAACGAGCGCACGCTGAGATGGAATGCTGGCGTTTTCGAGTCCTGTTATAACGAGCGCATTGGGGATTGACATTATGGGTGGCGGTGGTGGTGGGTGGGGAGGGTGGTGTACATGTGTATGTGGCTGTTCATGAGTAGACGTAGAAGAGAGGGGCCTAAAGTTTGGACGAGGAACCGACGCCGACCTCACGTGTCCCTGCGCATGGGTATGCGCATGTGAAGAATGGGAGTTCGAGTGCCTATATCCGTCAGGTCTCGTATGGGAATGAGGAACGGGAGGGGGAGATGATGCACTTTGATGAGGGGAGGTTCTATTAATCAAAGGGTCGCTGCTGGTGGCAGTCGGCCCACTAGCAATTGTACCTCCGCTTGTGCTCGTGCTTGGCCTGGCTGACCTGCTTGATACTCCTCGCCATGGAGAAGAGCTGCGGCCTGATTTCTGACGGGTCTAGAGGATTGGCGTGAGGTTAGAATCGGAACTAGAATTAGCATTAATATTCAAAATATTACCCACAGGCGGTACAGGATGATGGGGGTGGTGGGCTATTGGAGAAACGGTTGCGGTAATGGCATTAGCGTTATTGATACCAGTTAGAGCAAGTTGTGCTAACGAAGCAGAGGAAGATCTGGAACCCGTGTCAGGCTCGTCGTGGGATGCTTCAGCGGAAGACTGAGATACAGAAGAGCCCGCAGAAAGGAACAGTGACCGAAGAAACGAAGTAGGGCTAGGATAGTTGTTATTGTGGTTATCGGCGCTAACAAACCCAGATGCAGTATCCCAGTCAGAGGCAGTCCCCGCTGAATTGGCATACTTTGGTGTACGGACCTTCAACCGGTGCGTGGTGAGGTTAAACACACGAGACAGTGTCCAAGCAACGAGACGAGCGACAAGATTCGCATCTTCCGGTATCTGCGAGTTCAGAACAAGATGACAATGGGGACCCGCTGTCAGCACAAGCAATAAGGCCTGAAATATTACTGGATCTATCGGTGGCGCGTCTGCAGATGCGGCAAGCATATCGAGCATTGCGGGGAGGAATGTTGGTGTGCCAACATAATTCAGGTGCAATGGCAGGGACATGGCGTTGGCACTAGTACCGATACGGTAATCATGTGACTTGCAAACGTTCATCAATTCAACTTGAAGCGGAGTTTGTAAATTGCATCAGTCGTCCGAGTCACACGGTACGGTACACTCACCTTGTACTGTACAGTAGGATTGTACTATGATTATAGTATTCAGTTATCGATGCTGGCACAGAGTTTTCCACCGCATGTAAGGTGAACTTGCGTGACGACCCCTGGTGTTGAGCCGACAATGCCAAATACAGAATTCAGTTAAATCATGCAAATGATGCTTTGACCGATCGAGATTCCAACATAAAATGAAGCAAGTGATGCTGAGAAATCCAAATGGACCAACCCTTGACACGACAACGGCATAAACGTTTAAACAAGTTTACTACTTAGACAAGTACCATATCAATATCCAACTCGCATCCGCCATTTCTCAAAATATCAATCTGGTTCTTGTAAGTTTCGAGGTACTCCTCGGTACATCTAAACCCGACTCGCTTGAATGGCGAAACCGGCTTGGAACCCTCGACACCCTCTCCGTATATTGCTTCCCTGGCCCTCTTCTGCCGACCTTCAATCATTCGGAAGAAGGGTGCAGGATCTTCCACTGAAGGGCGTGGGCGTTCCATATACACATCTTCGAGCAGTGGAAAGAGAATACCACTGGCGATGTCCGATGCATCTTCATCATTTAATTGAGGTATACATACACGTAATCGGCGTAGAGCACATGCTTCTTTCCAGGTTGTTAGAGGCAAGCAGAAATTTCCGCTCACTCTGAGTTCCTGGAGTGTGTTGAGCTGCAGACGTTCGTAGATCAATGGGTCATACTGATATGGCCAAGTCGTTTTATCAGGCTCATGTGGCGCAGAATACAACAGATACTTGAGGTTTGGAAATGCAAGGGGAGAAAGGAATCTGCGAATAGCCTCATTGTTTAGGTGTGAAATTGACAGCCTTAAGCGATGCATGTGAGGTAGTGATATGAGGATGTCCTGCACCAGGGGAGCTGGCGCAAATTCTTCTTGAGTGTATGCAGTCAATTGGAACACAGCGAAAGCCTCAAGACACCGACATTGACTCAGGATTGCCAGTGCCCAGGATATTGAAATCTGCTGAAATGATAGGGTTCGCAGCTGTTCCCAGCGGATATAACGGTGTACACCCTTGTAGAAGTGAGCATGACAATCAAGGTCCAACTCTTTGAGAGATGGAAGCCCGCCCAGTGCACTACCCTCATTAATACTCTCGTGTCGGTTCAAAAATTCAGCCAGCTCGGAAACTCCCCAGGTGAACGGCCAATCACACATGGCGAATTGCAGGATCTGGAGGTCTGGCAACGACATACTGAGTATTTTCTGGACCTTGCCCATTGTAAAAGTTGCAGAATTTGGATCCGAGTATCCCAACCCGAATGTCAATGAGAGCTTTTGGATTCGGTAAGGTGCAAGTAGTTGTCGTTGAAGTGTGTCAACAAAGGCTGCAAGGTCGTTGTCCAGAATATAACCAGTGTACTCTGGAAAGTTCTGAAACACAGATAATGATAGAGGTGCAAATTTAACACGGGAGAGAACGTCCTTGACAGCAAGTAGACGAGGGGCATGGCATGTAAAATGGGAAACTTCAAGATTGGTCCATAAGGACGGCGTGGCCAGTGCAACAGATCTCCAAGATGCACATGTATGAGACAGCACCATCGGGATTGGGTGCCAGTAACGTGATCGAAGAGGAATTTTAATCTTTGCCCCTTTAGCGCATAGCAGAAATATGTATTGGAGCACGTCTGCAGGAAGTTTCTTGTGTGGTGCGAAAACAGATTTACACTCATGAAGCTGCTTCTTGAGACATTCCAACTTGTCTTCCGCACTGAGAAGCTGGTGCTTCGCTTCAAGGCTGGCTCGAGCCTGAAGTTGCAACTGACGGACAACCTCTACCACTTGGCGGATCTCGTCTTCGAGGCAGGATGCCAGATGTCGAGCGATATGCATGGCAATGTTGGAGTATTCACGGTTCGACTGTCCAATCTCTGTCAAATCGGGTAATATGTTATCCACACCGCGTCTGGGGTTGCACATGTCGAACAGATCAGGTATGAAAGAGAAATACTTTGAGGTGTTGGTAATCCCAGCAATACTGCAGTGATAAATAATATAGTGAAGAGACATGAATATGTATAGAACGTACCTGAGGCTCAGTGGGTGATGGTGCCAGTGAGCCGCCGAGAAAAAAACTGACCGTGTGACCGATTGCAGCCGGTATAAGCCGAAAAACTGTTTATAAATAGCCAAAATGTCTTTTAAGGCACCATAGCACTAGTACCAATACTCATAATGTGGCTTGCAAACGTTCATCATTCAAGTAGAGCCTGTAAACTGCATCAGTTGTATACTCACCTTATAAAATTGTATTATGATTATAGTATTCAGTTGTCAATGCTTCAGCGGAGTTTCTTGCACGCAGCAATACCAAGGTGAACTATTTTCACAATTACATTTGCTCGCCACAACCTACTCACATACATTAGTTTATCTGTTTAATAGATTCCAACATATACAACTGCTACTTTAATCCATGTCAGTCAAACCAACATCGAAAAGCGGGAGTTAGGAAAGGATGTTTCAAATCAACTTGAACATGTCAGGATCTTTCCTTCGTGAGCACTACATACTAGTACCTGATCATCATCACACTCGATCAGTTCAGCTAAGAACTTGATTGACCGGATTCCAAACAATTCCAATTAAGAAAATTATCCAGCGGGAAGGGGGTTGTTACGATGACTGGGTTTCACTTGTCGCTGTTTTGTTGGTGGACAACGGAATTTCAATCGAGAACCCACCCAAACCAATACGCTGCCGTGCCATTATGTCCCGTGCATATAGCACGACACGCGCAGTGAGTGAAGTATGAATTATATGCGTTGGCCTAAAATAAGCGATCTTAGAAACATACAATGCAAGGAGATGACTGAGAAAACACTGACCCACCCGTCAAGCGAATATACTCTGGCTGAATAGCATTAGAGTAAGCGAAGAACGATAACTTACAAACATTATATAATAAACTTACTGGTGCCGACAAGATAAAAATCATGCCCAGCATAGACATACCTGCAAGTCTGCGTCAATAACGTTGGCCTCCAAGTCTGGCATGATCGCCCAAGCTTTACGCTTACCCATCATATACGCATAGTAAAGGAGGCCTATTCATAAAGGTGGTGAACGGCCGAAAAGTCCCTACATGTCATTCTAATCCCTACCGTCTTTAAAGATCAGATTAACCAGCCTGGATTTGCCTCCATAGGTAACTGATTTGATATTTAGACCACTCCCAATCAGGGAGGGAAGTATTGCTGGACAGGACAAACTCACATGTCTGGTATGCCTGGTACCCTAGCAGCATACACTGAACTATAAAACGACAGTTAGCATTTCTCAAGGAAAACAACCTGAAACACTCACAAGTATCATAAGCCGCCAACACAAACCAGAAGAAGACAAGCTTCCTACTCGCCGCAACGATAAAGCATGTTGGCGCATTGGCGATTGGTAGACCGGCAACTGCCAGTGAGTATAACAAACAACGTCAGTGGTAGATACAGTGGCAAAAAAAGATGACTTACATTTGATAGAACCAATTAAGAACGCTACGTTGACGAAGACGGATATTACCATACCGATATAGATAACAAATAGCAACACGCCCATTAGTCGTGTCCGTAGATAGATGGCCCAAATCCGAAGAGTCAATATGGCTGTTTAGTAACCCCAACAAAGATGTCGGCTATTAGGAAAAATCCAGTGAAGAGGGTAATTAGCGTGCCTTCTGCCGTGAAGAGGGCAATTATAAAACCATCTGGAGAACTGAATGTTATCAGTCGACAAGACAAGAATAATCCAAACTTACAGCTGTATATTTGCATCAGTCTCGTACATGCCTCTGGGCTGCGTCCGGGATCTAGAAATCCAATGCATTGATAGGGAAAATAACAGGCAACGAATAAGGCTCACTGTCAATAAGAATGACCATTGTCAGACTGAAAAACGGTATGTATCGCATGACTAGATACAGGATTTTGACGAGTGTCCATTTGGATGGCCAGACATATTTGATTTCAAGCGAGAGTGTCAGAAAGTAATCAAAGCACTTGAGGAGAGAGAGGTTGGCTTCGCATTTAGTTGTCTAAATCAAATCGTGATTAACGATCTCCTACCAGTAGGGCCATTGAGGCCACTATGGCTTTTTGTTGGTAAGGGATGAACTGGTTGTAGAGAAGGTACGCTACCGTCTGCATACTACAGCATCCATCATGATTAGCGGTCAGCCGATTGATTATCTCCAAAATGAACATTTTGCTTACATTCGCGGACTGAACACGCTGAATCGAGACAATGAGCTGCGCAAGTTGTTCATCATCCATCACAGTGTTTGTCTAAGAGGCTTGATGGCGCTGCGAGGAACAAGAGAAGGGGACGATGGTAAGAGAAGTAGGAAAAAAGCCTAAGTTTCGATAGTGTGGTTGTCAAGTAAGCTGCAGGATATTATACCAATTCCATTCTTGGATGATTTCTAGCAAGGCTCATAGCATCGCGAGACTAATCATTGTAATTACGTTCATCTTATATTTTTAGCCAACAGGGAGGCAACGCACCTTGCATTCAATTTATCTACGACTGGCCCTTGTGGTTGTGGCGTATTCATTTTGATCACAGGGGTATATTTCTGGGGATCCAACTTGAAGTCAAGCGACCCTACGCCATTCATTACCATGACCAAGATACTGGACAGTGTGCTGGGTTCAAACAAGATTCACCAGCATATATATGCCCCGTCAACTTTCGATCGAAGCTCATATGGTAAGGAAGGTCATAGGAAGTTATAAGTAACGAGTAGCTTTACATGCAGGTCAAGTTAGTACGAACTTGTTTCATTCTAGTAAACACAACTGGTCTCTAACATGCAAAATACCTCACTCGTGACAGAATAATTTTTGGTTCTCATTTGTGGACACCTGGGACATAGTTACGAGTCCGAAGTTTACCACAATTCACTATTTTAGTTGGATCTTTTCATGCACGAAACCTGCAGGCACAGCTGTATATATAGTTTTTGCTTGTTTATGTATGATTTATTTCCAGATTCCTCAGTTTCACACACGAAAAGCTGTAGGCATAGTTTTGGTATATTTGATCAGTGCGTGCTTTACTTGGTTCTGTACCAGGTTCCTCAGTTTCATATGTGCTTATTTGGTCACGGCTGATCTAACAACCAATCAGAAGTGTGCTTGGGCGCATTTCCCACAGTTGATCTCACTAGCTCGACTCAGTGATTCCCGCCCATCTTGACGGCGGCAGCAGGGAATGAATGCAGATGAAGATGAACGCGCTACTGTTCTTGAGTTATATTTCGGTTAAGATACACGAGAAATGCGAGTGGAACAATTCCTAGGAACACACACAAACAAGTAATTTACCACACAATACTAGTATGTACGAATGTCCAAGTCGAGTCCACCACTTCTTAAAGCTTCAACTCGGTTCTTGTAGGGTTCAAGTTCCTTTTTGCTGCATGTGAACCCCACTCGCTTAAATGGCAAAACCACGGCAGAAACTTCTTCTGATTGTACCACGGTTCCCGCTGCCCATTCCTGCCGACTCTCTATCATTTGGAGGAAGGGGCCAAGGTCATCTTGAAGTTCACGTCCAACGTGGATATTTTGGACCAGTGGGAAAAGGGTACCACTGGCTATGTCTCCATTGTAGCCACTGGTAATGAATTCCGGTAGGAATGACCATAATCGGCGCACATTACGAGCCTTTCTCCAGACTTCAAGTGGCCACCATGGAATAAAGGGTTGCATCTCGAGCTCCTGAAGTTTGTCCAACTGCAGGCGCTCGACCATTACTGGGTCAAATATACGCTCCCAAATGTTGTTAGTTGCTATTTGGGGGCACATAGAATGACACAAGGACTTTAAATTTGGGATAGAAAGGGGATAAATGAATGAACGGATATCGTCGTGTGTGGCACTGGATTCGAACGCAAACTTAAGGCGGTTTAAATATGGTAGAGATATGCAGAGGTTCTCCATTAACTCGAGAGGTTGTGCCGGAAAACATTCAGAGGTATAGCGCATCAGAAGTTCCACAGAGAAGACCTCAAGGGACCGACATTGGTGTAGGATTGCAAGCACCCACTTTATTGAGATATTATTTAGCGATAGAGTATGCAGCTGCTCCCAGCACATGCAGTTATATATACATCTACGCCACAGAGGGTCGGCTTGGAGGTGCAGCGTTTTGAGGGATGGGAGGCTTTTAGCCGTGTTAAAGGCACCGTTGTACCTCCTGAAGAACTGGGCCAACTCATGATCGGGAACGTCCCTGTCCCTGTAATTGTCCACTAACAGACTGAGAATTTCGAGGTCTGGAAGCGGCGTGCACAACATTTCCAACACTTTCCGTATTGCCAAAGTAGCAGCCTTTGACTGCTGGCTCCCGTGATCTATCTCAAGCCGCAATGAGAGCTCCCAGACACAACGAGATGTGAAGATTTTGCGTTGAAGGAGGTCCACAAAAGCTGTGAGTTTTTTGGTTGGCGTCTCACGAGACCGACATTTGAATCGTTGGTGTATTGATAATGATAGGGGGGCCGATCCCACACAAGAAAGAACCTCCTTCAAGTTTCTAGCACCGGGGAATTTGGTAAGAGGATCGGTCACACGGACTTTGGACCATAGGGATGGAGTAGCCAGCACAATGTGTCTCCAGGACCTACACACATGAGATAGAGTGATTGGAACTGGTGTCTGTCGGCTTTGATAAGGGAGACGGATCTTATCACCCCAATCAGAATCTGCAGCACAACGCAGAAAGACGTATTGAAGAACGTCTGCTGGGAGCCTCTTATGCGGTGCTAGTGCAATTTTGCATCCGTCAAGCTGCTTCACAAAGTTGTCTCGTTTTGTGTGCAGACTGCGAAGCAAATTGGCACTTGTTCTCGGTGAACTGTTAATCGCTTCATTAAGCCGACTAATCTCGCCTTCGAGGTTGTCCGCGAGGTGTCGAACGATATGAAGTTCAACTTTGGAGTATTCGCGGTTTGACAGTCCGATGTCTGCTATGTAAATGGATTCCATGTGTGTCTGGGATCATAATACTAGAACAGAAGTGCGTTGCGGTAAGATATTGGCAAGTTCATGATATTCCCACGCGCGAACCACCTCTAGCAAAATCATCTCGTGAGATTTGATAAGCTTTTCTTTGACAGTGTGACAACACTTGGACGTGTGCTTGATGTTTATCGATATACCTTTTTTTAGGGGCCTCTCGCTCGTCCTATATTATTGATAGTCTCTTCCTGCACTGATTCAAATGTTAGTAATGATGGGTTCATAAATGAAGCGCAGCAGGAAGGGGAATGTGAGAGAAAAGGTTGCAACAACTCGTAAAGTCAAGGAGTTGGCTGCCTGGCATCAGTATTTGTACTTGTGTTCGTGCTTTACTTGAGTGACTTGCCGAACACGACTGGGCAAGAAGTGGTGCTGTAGAACCTGTCAACTACTACCGTAGGAGTCGGAATAAGAATGAAATTGGAACTGTGGTTGAGATTTGAAACACCATGGGCAACTACGTCAGCAGTACTGGTGGCACATTACGATGTAGATGTGGAGCAACGTCCGCACTAATAACGGGGTTTGAGATTGGCGCTAGGGTTGGTTATTAATACTGGCATCAGGGGAATCAAGTAGGACAAGTGTGCTTTTTCAAAATGTTCGGGTTGCTGTAGTTGTGGGTGTCAATAATCAGGATGCAGTATCCTAGTCAAAGCAGATCTTGCCGAGTTGATAAATTAGAGGCGACGGATCTTCGACCGCTAGACATCATTATAGGAGACAAGTAAACAAGCGGCAAGATCCCAGGAGTACGATCCGAAGCGACGTGTTGCTCATTTTTTTTTACCAGTAGTACGAGTAACAAAGCCTATGAATGTATGAAGCAACTCCAGAAGCTGGGAGGCATCGAGGAAAATGTCGGGGCTCGCAAGCGAACAGGTTACTCGGCCTAGTCCCGATATGTTTTAGTATGTTATTTGATGAGATGAAAACACAAATCAACAAACGACAAATTGAATATAATTACCAAAAACACCACGGCTCTTGGCACAAAGATTTTTTCGAACAAGCGCTGGCCGCTTTTCGACAACATCGGAAGTCCCGTCCCGTGCCCACCCAATCTCCACGAACCCGTAAAAAAAAGAAGGAACAAGTTGACCTTGGTCAGCAGCCATCCATTTACCATATGTCAGATACAGGTCGACCGACTGCTGGTGCTCAGGCCAGCAGCAGCAATGGAACGGAAGGGAACGGAGGGGACATCATGTTTACCGTTGACGATACGTCCCCGATGGTCTTGTATTTCCCCTTTGGCGACTCCCAAGCCAGCAGCAGTGGCAACAGTAGTAGCTCGAGCAGCACAACGACTACTCCTGACCTGACAAAGGGCTGGACCCCCTGTTTCTCCATCTCAGGCTGCGTGCGCACCCAGCCTAGCGCTATTCCCACAGGCACATCCTACCACGTATCCTCCCAGCCTGGTTCTTCCCTCACCATTCTCTGGCGTGGTACAGGCATTCAACTCCTAGGGAACGTGTCCAATCCCACCCACATCAACTACGTACTCACCCTCGATGGAAACGTCACCCAACCCGACTTTATCAGCCTCAATGACCAGCTCCTGGCGTCGTTCCAGAAGCTCAATAATGACGACCATAATGTTACCCTGACGCTTATCCAGACAAACTCACCTTCCGCTCTCCCGACTATCCCATCACCCTTGCTTGACCCCGCATCTGATTTCGTTGCTTTTGATAAAGCACTGATCATTGCCCCTCCCCCTCCGTCGATCCAATTAAATGACCAGCACAGGTAAGTTTCCCCATCCACCCTCAAACCATCCCCCACTCCCGCGTTCCCTCCCCTGTCATCATTACCATCATTCTCACCCGCCCATCAATCATTCCCACCACTGACCAATTCCCCATTGTCCCACATCCTACATCACACAGCTTTCCCCGTGTTCCTATAAATACCACCGATATCGCCTTCTTCGGCCACTGGTCCTTCCAAAATGACACCACCACCTCCCTTGGTGCCTTCTACCGGTCCACGACCGCAGGTGACTCCATCACCACTCGCTTCTCTGGTACACACGTTCCATTCATAGTACCTGCTTCTCCAAACTCACCATATTCTCACATTTTCCAGCCACGACATTCCTTCTCTCAGGAACCACAACTCCCGACTCCGGCATCTACACTGTCTCACTCGCGACCTTCAACTCGTCCACACCACCATCGTCTACTAACAAAGCAGCCCTATTAAGCAACACAACAACAAGACTCACCGCAAAATCCTCCTTCACGAACCCCAATGCTCTCCTTTACTACGCTTCCGACCTCGACCCAACCCACCACCACGTTCTCACCATTACCAACTCTGAAAACGCTCAACTCGCGATCAACGCCACGGGCTTCCAAATCTTCGCCTCAAGCCCCCCAATCACCCCCCAGTTCGTTGTTTCCACCGCTGCTTCTCCCAATCAAGAAAGTCAAAAATCTAACTTCTTCTACCACCAGATCAACCGCCCCAAACCACACCCAAAGCCCCGTTCCACTGGGTGACCTCACATCCACCCACTCCGTCCCAAAAGGCACCATCGCAGCCCTCTCCCTCGCCGGCGTCCTCGCTTTCATCCTCCTCACTGCGTCCCTCTTCTTCTTTTTCGTCTACCGCCCCCGAAAACGTTCACTTGCACAGTCACGGTACCATTTCGGTCCCCCCTCCTCGCAAGCCCATAGAAAGCCTTACTTCCAGCGTGGGTTCCTCGCTCGGGATAAACCACCTTCTACCACTATCGTCCCACATGACGATGACGACCTAACTAAAAGGCGAGAAAAGGGCCTGTCGTTCCCGGGTTTTGCGCTGCTCGGCACTCGGCGGCGGTCCCTTGTCTCCCCTGCCATCTCTTCGAAGCCAAAGTCTTACGACCTCCCTGTGACACCTGATGACGATCTTGAGTACAACGAGCCCCACGTTCCTGGCTCCCCCGACAACAATCTGCACGTGCACGAAGATAGCTCGGGTGTGGTACACATCCACGTCCCCACCTCGCTTCACGGAAGCCTTAACACACCAGGGGCAGGAGCGGGGAGCAACCGCGCGAGCAAAGGCAGCAGCCGAAGTCACAGAACCAGTCGGGGGAGCAAGCCTTCCCGGCGTAGCGCTTCATCACGAAGGAGGAACGGCGAAGGGCTGCTTCGTCTAGGGAGTCTAGGTGGCGGGTTACGAGATGTGTTGATGGATATAGCAAGGGGTAAGCCTAGCCCTGTGGCTGCTCTCCCTCGCACGCCTTCTGGATCCGCGTCTTCGGAGTCGGTGTCGATGTCCCAGTTGGGTTCGCCACGCACGCCAAGAACGCCTATCACGCCGGGTACAGCAGGAGGCCAGGAATCCCAACCTCAGTCACAGTATCACTCACCGCCTCAATCACGACCCCACTCGAACGTCATCTCGCTCGCACAACGTACACAGGAAACGCAGGAGACGAATTACCCCACTGACGTGATTGAACTAGGAGAGGGAGACTTAAGGAGCAGTCTTGGTGGCACCGTAGGTCACCACCGATACCACTCTTCTTATTCGCAGGGAGCGAGGGATTCTAGCGAGGCAGGGGAGCGTGATAAAGACCGCAGCAGAGAAGGGGCAGTAGCAGCAGGGTCAAGCGGCGAGGGTGGAGAGAGTAGCATTATCTTTGCTAGCGTCCCAGCTGGTTCTAAACCCAATCGCGCTCTTGGAAACCCACTACCTCCATCTGCACATCCGTACGCGTTTGCATCTGGAATTGGGGATGCATCGTATCAAGGTGGAAACGCGGGTGTTGGTAAACGTGTAACAGGCGCAGCGAGTAGAGCCATGGGGAGTGTGTCCTCTGGGCTATCAAGTCTGGGTAGACTGTTCAAGTGGAGCGGAAGGACAGAGCCAGGTACTGGTCCGGGCGTAGTATCACCTTTCATGGGCGTGTTAGAATCTGCTACTGCTCCAGATGTCCTGGACATCAGCAGCAAGCATAGAAGCCCGACAACTGAAGGTCCCAGTCGAGACACGGACACTCGAGCACAAGGTACGACATCACCTCGAACTGCAACGGACATCACCCCACTGTCATACATAACCGTCTCGGCTGGCGCGTCTTCCGTCGCACTTGGCGACGATACCGGCGCTGGTGGTCGTTCAGGTGTAGGTGCGGTTGGTAGCAGAAGCGTAATTGCAACAGTTGGCGCAGGGAGTCTGGAGAGCACGCCCAAACCTGGGTCATCGTCTGGGTCAAGAAGAGAAGCAGAAAAACGCAAGATACACAACTTGAACCTCACAATCCCCCCTTCTCCCTTCCCTTCTCCTCCCGGAACAACGGTGACGACAGGTGCAGGAGCAGCCACCGACAGATCAACTCACCACCCATCTGTTCCGCGGTCAGTCTCACATTCACAGTCATCTGAACACGGGTACCCCCTCCCTACCACGACCAGTACGGGTACGGGAATTGGAACAGGGTTGGCTGGAATAGACGTCGTATTACCTGACCGGCCGGTTTCACACAGGCTTCCGATTGCGGTGGTAGAAGGGCAAAGTGATCAGAGGGTATCGTCTGCGCCAGTTGCTGGTGCCAGTACCGGCGGGAATGCAAGTGGCAGTGGAGGTAGTGGAGGTGCGGGAGTGATGATGACGATGATGGGACGGCCCATCAGGGCGTTGCCACCCCTTCCCGGGTCTGCTTCGGGTGAACTTTTCCCTCTTGGTATAGCCCCAGCAGAACCACAGCAGGCAGCTGGAGCGACTTCGGGTTCTGGGAAAGCGCAAGAGACAGGGGGGAGGGGTACAAGTGAATTCCTGGATGTGAAGCGGATCAGCCCATTCCACGTCGAATTTTCGTATGAAGGGGGAGAGGATAGTGAAAGGGGGACGAAGAGGGAGACTTATGGATCCACTTTGAGTCCACAAGACGCGGTGATGCCAGGAGGAGGGAGACGATCTGGAGGGTTGACGGTACCTGGAGTGACGCAGCATTCGTTTTTGGATCTCGATCCTAGCTCCTCGTCGTCGAGTGGACCTGCATCTACGCGACATTCTGGCTCGTCATCTAGCGACCGGCGTCAAGTCGAGAAAGAGAAGGAGAAGGAAAGAGAAAAGGAGAAGGAGAAGGAGAAGGAAAAAGAAGAGGAAGAAGATATAGTCAGCGAGAGATGGACCTTTGGCAAGAGGAGAAAGAGGCGTACAACGTCGTCAAACTATTATTACCACGCGCCGTTGCCTTCGCCCGCGTCGCAGATGACGTTCCAGAGTATGCAGTCGCCTATCTCGAGTGAGCAGGCACTGTCGCATTCACATTCGCTACGCTCGTCTGAGGCCCATCAACCGCTAGCACAGCAACAGCAAAGGGTTGGGAGGCATCCTAGTTGGAGGGGTACGTTCGGGTACCACCGGCCGACGATGGAGGGAAGCGTGATACCAGAATACGACGAAACAGCGAGCACCAATCCCAGTGCGAGAGCGAGCCCCAGTGCAAATGTACCACCATCTACTGTACCACCGCTTCCCTCAGGCTCAATCCCCTCCCCGGGTCAAGATTCGAGTCAATTGCCAGATTACGCGTCTCTGATCAAAGCATTAGAGGCCCAACAGCAACCAGAAATTGGAATCAACTCACCTCAGAGCAGCATTCCCCCCTTCTCGCCTGTCATCCCAGTCCCTGCTTCTAACACGAGTCAAGGAGATACCTCAGATCCTTCATCACATCCACCCCAGCAACAGCCGCAACAACAACAGCAACAGCAACAACGCGCGTCTTACAATTCGACAAACACCATGTCCACCGCAGCCCACCTGAACATCCACCCCCTCCCTCCAGATTTCGCCCAACCAACCTACCCACCTCCACTCCGCCTACACCACCCCTACGCACTTGGCGCTATCGGCTCATCAACCCACCCAGGTAGCAGCACCTCCCCAACAACCGCAACTACGACCGTCTCACCCACCTCTATCCAATTCCACCACCCGCCCAGGCGTAGACCATCCAGCGAATCAGCGGCTGGGTTATCAAGGTCTAGTAGCAGTGGCGATTCAGGAGCGCTGCAATTTGCCAGCACAAGCGGAGGAGGGGGATTCGGGGGACCAGGCAACAGACAACCATTACCGCCTATCCCTTCTGTCCCACCTACACCAAGTGCAATCGCCCCACCGACATACTTCGTGCAGAGAGTGTTGGGGATGAATTCATTAGCGAGCGGTAGTGGTGCCAGTGGCGGTACTGGTACTGGCAGCAGTACAGGTGCTGGAAGTACGACAGTGGCTGGTGCTCAGGCTTCTAGTAGCAGGTCGCGTGGACTCGGACATGCAGGTACACCTGCGGGCTCGATGAGTACAAGCATCAAACAGAACGCGCCGCCTAGCAACGAACACGACTCCCGGACTCACACTCAGCGGTAGTAGTAACTAGGAAAAAAAGAAGCAAGAAGTCATCTAATCAAATCAACTTGTACCATTTTTGTTGCTTTTCAAGTTTCGTTTCCTATGCATATTGACTATATGTCACGGTTGACTTGGATTTTTTTTCTTCTTTTTTTCTATTCTCTCGGCCGAACTAGTACCGTACTAAGCCCTCTTCTTCGCATCCTTCTTTACCCGCGCGCTTTATCTTTCTTTAATGCTTAATCTGTATGTGTCGACATCGTATGGCTTACGCCTTGCATTACTTTTCCTTGTTCTATCTCATGTCTGGTATATCCTTACATTCCGCGATATCCCACCGACTGCTTTACCTCTATTGTAGTTGTACGTTCCGTATACGAGCTTTGGCGGTGATCTCCCCTTACCCGATTTGCTGATGTTGATATGCATGGATAGTTATGTCCCTCCCTTCTTTTAAAGCCTTTTATAGTGTACTACATTCATTTTGTTTCCATGGTTAATACTCAAGTGAAAATATTCTCATCAAACACTGACTGAAATGCGTCGTACATCTCGTAAGTTTAATTGAGAGCAATTGCTCCCGGACCCCTCGCGATCGGAGGGAAAGTCATCCAACTTGAAATACTTGCGACCCCAATACTGGAAAACTATGCTATCAATGAAAACTATCAGTGTCACGGTCGAAATGACATAATCGCTTCTTATTATCCACCCTAACCCTGTTGTACCTAGCTTATACCCAAGAGTCGGGTTCATCCCACTGCTACAGCATCATCCTTGAGCACTTCCTCTACTGGCAACTCTGAGTCGTAAAAGAAAAACGTACCATTCTGTTCCTGAAAAAACAATCCTCCCATGAGAACATATGGCCTACTGGGCATCCTAAACTGCACGGCGCACGGCTGCAATCGTAGCGTAGCATGGATCAAACCTAATTTCCATGTAAGTTTGGTTGTTATGCAAGCAGAAAAGGAGTTTTCAACTTACCTTTTTTACGCCTACAGTAGTGTGTGTATGTGCTCTGTCCCTGGAGACCAATAGACTATTATTGTTGTCAATCGTCGTCGTCCCGAATGTGGAGCGTTACATATATATTCTGTATGTACAGTAGTATCTTGGCATTCGAGGGATGGAGAGAGTATTAATTACCCCTGGGAACCCTAGGATTGGGATGGAAAAAAATGTACCATGATACTGGTAGAGGCAGAGACGAACTCTGTAAACCAGTAATCTCAACGAGTCTACGCATTATCCGTACTCTCTGCCGCTATGGTGGTCAGCTCTTCACTGACATTAGATGTGTCAGCACCCAAGCGTTGAATGTTCAGGATGAGTCGGCACGTCTGTAAAAAAAAATTTAATCAGCAATTATTGCAGGGTTGCAGGGTACACCGGATCAGAAGGATGCGGCAGGCAACTCACGGCGGATGAATACGCGGGACACATGACCCTGTTGGTTTTATCAGGGGTCGTGAGTCATGAATAGGGTAGAGGTTTCGCCCAACGTACCCAAATGCAACATGCGTTATTGGCCCAATGAGTATATCGTACGGAATAATCATCAGTCCCATCGCTAGAGAAGCACAGTTAGCTGGTGTTTATGGCGCTGAGACTGTGAAAATGTGTACTCACCGAGTATGCAGACCATGACCCATGTTCCATCACGCATGACTATATGCGCAATCCTCCAGGCTGTGGTGCTGAGTGAGTGCAGATCGGACCATTTCCTAAACGTAAGACCCCAAATCAGCAGTTGGTGCCAAAACGTTGCGATGCTAATGTTCGTCAATTCTGTGATGAGGATTTTGAGACTGTTCTAAGGAAAAACATACGTGGGCGGTAGTATCCAACGTGGCTTGGCTTCTGAAACACAAAGGGCATTGCCTTGGTAATCAAGCGCGAGTAAGAGCGAGAAAACGATGTTGCAGAGTGATTTTGCGGTCAACGAAAGTAGGAGGAGCACACCAATTCTGTAGTTCTTCCCATGTAGTGCATAAACTGAATATATTGTGGCATGAGCGACGTAAAAATAAAACACTTTATTGAGACTTGCCCCGGAGACTGAGAGTGGCTTCTAGGGCAGTCAATCCGGCTACTGCGGCGAATTCCTGAGTGTAGAACCACAAGAGGCATGCATTATGAGGTACAGGGACTTTATTGAAATTGGTTGCGAGCACCACTAAGGAGAAGCTGTGACAAAAAATGGTTCACTAGTGCCCAATTCTCGGATAGCGGAACTCACATCTGGAAAATAAGAGTCATATAACGCGCAATAATGTACAAGCATTTGACGAAGTTCATTCGTCCCCTTTTTGGCTTTCTATCAGTGAAGTGGCGATGTAGCTTGTGGTGCTTACGAACCGCCAAATATAGGTGCACTCGTCTCGAAATACTGAGACAAATTCAGCGATCAGGAATACAGTGGACGCCACTGGGTAGAGATTAGTGCAAGATAACGCGCATCTAAAATGACTGACGAGAAACACATAGTCTTGGGAGTACAGGCATTTGTGACCTTGTGCAATGTTGCAATGGGAGGGTGTAAAGTAGTTGGGGAGCATTTTAGGTACTGGAAACGAAGATATTTGAAGCAGGGGTATTAGAAAGCTTAATTATGAAGGTACAACGGCGACGAGGGTGGCCTTGCTGTGAGACTTTGATATGAGGGGGCGAATTTACATTCATATGGTGGCATACCTACGTCAGGGGCCGAGATTCTAGCTTTGCCGCGACTTTACTATATGCGCATCCTACGCCGTTACCAACTTACCCAACCCCCGCCCGCTGAGGTTCAAAAAAAAACTAGCCGGGATTTTGTGCGCATGAGCAGGGCTATATGTGTATCGTTCGCCTTCATATGTCGCGGCTCAAGGAACACGATGGATGAAGACCAAGATGACATTTACTAAGTCAAAAGGTGACGAGCATGATAGGATGATCGTATATGTATATTTACTAGTATTTACGTATACTTGTCCAACCCCACAAATAGCATACGCGAATCTTCCATTTCAGGTAATTCCTTCAGCATTCGATTTACTGAAATACCTAATGTAGAATAATTTTTCAGTCAATCAGCACATAGCAACCAACGCTAAAAATCTGGCGGATTGGTGGTGCTCGCTTGGACGTCATGGACGCTACATGTAATGACCTGGTCGTTGTATGCCCCATCGACTAACTTGTTCCCCTCGTCGTACTCTGCATTCAACTAGTACTTGCAACCTCCACCAGTACACCTCATCCGGGTTCTCTTATCATGCCTCGCACTCAGATTCACGACATAGAGGCCCAAACTGCAGCCATTGCTTCTCCCGCTCCTGCATATACGCAAGGCGCCCAAACACCATCCACCCATTGCTACCCCAACATGTTCGATGACTTCTTCGGTATACCCGTCACTAGAGAAAGCCTGCACGACAACAGTAACAGCTACTTCCCTCCTCCGTATCCTGAGTCCCTTCCAGGCTACTCTCTCCGCGCCGAGCCCGCCACGCTTGCTATGTATCTCTTCAAATTTGGTTTCTGTGAGTGACACTTACTCTTTTTCGATCGCTGGGCTTACAGAATCTTTTTTTGTTTTGCAGTGTTTCCGCCATTCTGGATCATGGGTGTGGTTATTCTTTTATCGCCGTTGAGTGCACCCGAAGAATCATGGTTGCCCGCCAAATCAGAAGAGGAACGACTGTCTATCCTCTCCGAAATCCGCAAAGTGGAAGTCAAGTGGGCCAAGCGGTGCTTATGTGCACTAATTACCCTCATTCTTGTCGCAGTCACGACTGGTCTTGCTGTTTGGGTTGCTCACATTTCATCACAACCAAAATATCAATAATAAAACTTCGTAGACGTTGTTTCGATCTTCTGGTTTTTCGATGCTCCTTGGTTTCGGTGTAGTCGTATTGTAGGTGGGACTTTGTTATTGTATCACTAGTGTAATCCCAACGTCCCATTGATCAAAATGAAGTCATTCACTCGAAGCAGCTGATGTGGACCATCTACATATGGAGCAGCAGAAGTCCTAGTACTTTTCAAATCTAGCTGACATTAGCTCCACAGACTCGTAGCAGTCTACGCCACATCCCTCACACGTGTTCCCTTTGTGCTTCAAGTTAAACTCCTGTATGCAAGCTGCCAAAGACGCGCATCTCAGAAATCTTACAATACCACTTCAGGCTGGTGTTTCTCTTCACTTCAATATGGCCACATACGCTAACCGCCATCAACCAAGGCTTTGCAGAACAAACATCTGGCACCAATATGGAAACAATGAAGTAGATAGTGCCATGCATCGCATAGCTTCTAGTCAAGAAAGTTCAATTAAAGCTAGCGGTGGCGTCTTTTCCTCTTTTCCATTCTGCTGTTGTTGAACTTTACGGAGTAGAATACATCGATCGATTGATAGCAACATTTATAAGATTCGAACTTCTACGGCGTAATTGCTCATAAGTACACAAACCATTCTTGGATGCAATAATAGAAATATGACATTCTCACGCTGTGCCCTTCCGGACTTCTAATCAGATTCTAGCCTCTATCGACCATTGCTCTTGTCACGGTTTTCGATAGCTAGTGGGCTTTTTGTTAGGGGGAAGGTCGGTCAAACATCATTTGCGAGTAGCTACGATTGATGCTACAGGTGCAAGATCATTGATATTTTCCGTGTGATTCGAAGGCATCGTTACTTTTTCACTGCCGGCGAACACTCACTCCTTCAATGCCACATAGGGGTCACTCATGAATTCTCAAGGTTACTAATTATAAACGATACCCTTATGGTCGATATTCAATGAACAGCTACTAGCACTCTTCTGGAGTTTTTCTTTTTTTTGCTGTGTGATTGCAAGAATCGACTTCAAGTTCTCAAGTTCTGGTCTCTCGGTGGCGTCTATTTGACTAATTACTAATTACTCGGAACATGACGATCCAAGTACCTACTGGCACCCCCTTATCCAGCGGTAACAATGCGGTCGTCCATGTCCACGTATTCTCATCATGTCCGTGGATACTCTTCATTCTAGGACACGCTACTGGTAATCAGCGTTTTTTCTTATGGGATTAATGATCAGAAATTATTCCGGGGAAAGGTTCCCAAATAGGCCACGAGGAGTCTGAGTCGTATATAATCCTAGGGAACATGCCAAGTAGGGGATAACGAACCGATTATAACATGAGCCACCTCTATCCTGGTATGTCGCTCTTGGCTGCTAATCTTCCCAATGAATGCATTCATTGATGTACTCGATAGATAACAAGAATCGTGCCAACCGCACCGATCAGCTGAAAGACGACATTATTGCCCTCCAATCTCAAATCGAGCAAAACCTTAGCGACGTTGAGGGTCACGACAAGGCATCACTCAAGTTTATTGAAGGCATTGCTAGGAAGGAGGGCTTCAAAACCGTTGAAGAATACCTGGCAGATGCAGAGAATAACTTGACAGAGGAGGATAAGAAGACTTACGAAGAGATGAGGAAGCACTTCGAAAAGAAAGACGACAGGCTCGACCTTGCAATCAAGTCCGATTTAGGGCTTATTAAAAAGGGTGTTCGTGTCGGAATTAAAGGCAGGGATCCATTTCTTATGATCAAGTACCATAGTTTACTCACGAGAATTATAGCTACATCCCTCAGTGCTCTGTTGAAGGGCAGTTTGCTGAGAGTTACGCTTCAAGCGATTGGTGTCGGTTTGCTCCGGGTCATTTCAGGTTAGCTTGGGTAAACGAGTCCATACCCATCGTTGTTGCTCATCGCATACTTCAGGTCAAGTGAAAGAAGGAACGTCCCTGTTGCGCGCTGCTGGAAACATTCTCACCTCTGCCTACAAGGGAAAATTGGTCACAGGCAGGGTTGCGACGGCTTTGAAAGTTCTTAAAGTAGCAGGGAAAGTACTCAAGATCTTGGGATTAGTACTTGATGGCATTACCTTCATCTATGAGGTGGTCGATGGTGCGAAACAACGGAGCGAATTCCAGGAGTCTGTTCATTTCTACTTGCTGTATCCCATACTCTTTGAACTGATGATTTTGTAACAGAGCGATCAAGGAGCTGTGTGCCCGCCGGCTTACCACAAAGAAGATTCAAGAATATGCGCACATTTCTCTTTCTTACTCTAGTGATGTGCAGGCAATGTTCTCTTACGATAAGTCTCTTCAAGACGAGGTTGACTCGGGAACTTTCGCACAAGCCAAAGCCAATGAGAAGGTGGCGAAAAAGCTGAATGAGCTGGACCCGAAGATATCTGGAGTTTGTTTCTTCTCGGTTCCCCAAATTCCTTGTTCCACTGATATCATTGGACAGGAAATGAACAAAATTGACGACGAAAGCGTCTATAAGGAACTCAAGGAGCAAGACATGAAACGCAAAGCTTGGACTAATGAAGATCCCAGTCTTGCGGAGATCCAAAAGATGATCGAGGGGATGAAAGAAGACGATAAGGAGTAGGGGATTGAGGTCTCAGGGGAATGCAGTGTCATTATGGAATATACTCCATCTTTCACTTGCAAATACTGTACAAATAAGATGATGTTGCCTCGGTTTAGTGTGCATCGCATTTTAGAGCTTCGAGATTCTGACAAGCTACGACTATCCATGCCAGGAAAGGAATGGGAAATCACACTTTGTAGGTGGTTCTGAACGAATGATGTGTTACAATGTTAACCATTTCCATGTTCCAGTTAGATTCAAAGGACGGATCAGATTCGGTACACCTGCATCGTGCAGGCAAGCCATTATGTGATACTAGCAGAGCTGAGCGTGGCATGACCGTGACAGTCAAACTTGAGAGGGATTACCGATCCAGATTACCCTATCTCAGTTGTGTAGACTTTGGAGGCACGTTGCTCTGTCTACTCCATCGCTATGGTCCAAGCTTATTGTGTCAAACATCCCCGAATTGCCTGATTATCAACCTGTAAAGGAGTTCCTTTCTCGTGTCAGAGCAGCACCCCTATCATTATCAGTATATCTCAGTCTTGAGTCAGTGGGCAGGGGACTCATTATGTTCATTGATACACTACAACGTGGTATCCTAACAACTCATCGAATCCGGGAACTTTCATTAATACTCTCCATCAGCGCCTCAGAGTCCTCACTGCCTGCATTGGCGAAGGCGATACTACATACATCACTTCCAGATCTCTATCTCAGTGAGGTTTATTCAGGATATGCCAGTTTTGACGAATTGGTTCAGCTCTTGAAAATGTTGAACAGTATCATTGATACAGCAAGCATATTACCATGGCTGAAAACGCTGCGTCTTAGGGGCAATGCTCAGTTCTACAAATATGTATACCACAACGTGTGCTGGGAACCGCTGCACACGCTGTCGCTCAAAGAAATCCCAATCAAGTGGGCCCATGCAATCTTGCACCAATGTCGGTTACTTGAGGCATGCTCTTTGGTTCTTGTGACTTCTGATAGGTTCAATCCAGATTTCCAGATGAATAATCTTCGGATTTCACTGCCACATCTGCACTATCTTGAGCTGAGATTCGCTTACTACCCGACAACTGAAGATATTCGCTCATTTGTTGATCCTTTTGCACTTCCAAATCTAACGTCTTATTGCCATATCATGCCTGAGGAGGTGAGGACCAACGTTTGGCCCTACATGTTCGACCCACTGATTGAAGGCTGCCTGCAGCTACACAAGCTTCAGGTGCTCGAGCTGCGTCCTGACGGCGTTCTATACCCCTCTTCTTCCTGCAAAGTGCGCAACGGTTAAATGATCATGTACCTGAGAAAAGTAACGCTCTTCCGGTAAATCTATCCAGTTGCAATCCTTTCCCTCTGCTCCGAGACCTCTATTTGCAATGTGACATTAAAGGGGATCGTATTTTATTGTTCAAGATGATTGAGTTACGACAGCAGAAGGCGACGAAAGCTATGATATGTCATAGGGAAACATTTGGAGATGATGGTTCGGCTGCGTCTCGGGCATTTACTCGTATGGGGTTTGTATGTTTCCATGGAAATATATGGAACCTTACAAGGAACTGCTTGATGCTTTGAGAGATTGGGGGCTTGAGTTGGACATTGCTGTGTTGTAGTCAACTTGAAGGGCTACAAGCTTGTCTTGTTGCCAGATTGTTTACATTTTCATCGTTTTCATCATGTATTTTTCTCACGTCCAAATTCTTCTAAGCCTCGATGTTCATAAAGAATACTATGTATTAAGGACGGTGTAATATCAATATCTCTGAGCTCTTTTGATAATCAAGGGCAGCTTGCAGCAGTACTCCTGGCCACTGCAGATTAGTTTGAAGAAACAAGTCATCATGATCGTGACCTATCCTATGTCTCGATGGTTAATTAACTGTAGGAGCGTCTCTGTTGCGCACTGCGGATAAATTTCTATCTCTGCTTACTTCGGCTTTACATCTCACAGACGGTCTCGAGGATGGGTTTCGCCGTCTGGGTAAATGAATATCCAATCTACCTGAATCAAGTTCCAGTTTGCTTTAAAGACACAAAATGGTATGATTTCCCATGAAAGCTCCGAGTATGTAAAGTGGCACTTGCACTACATAAGAGGCTCCAGCAGATATTTTCGGACAGATCTTTCGGTTGTGTTCGAGGAGCAGCAGTAGTTTAGCGTGGGAATTGGGTTTAGATGACCAGGCGATTTTCTCACGCACCTCATGGTGAAACTTCCCCAACAACTGCACCGCACGCACATGGAAATCATATCACCCATCGACTTGGCAGACCTCGGGCAGTCAAACCGCGAATACTCCAAGCTCACAATGGGTATAATTCAGCAGTTAGCTGGCATCCTCGAGTACGAGATTCATCAGCTGGATGAACTGATTGAGGGTCTATGGGAGGCTGACGACAGTTCGCCGGAAATCATTGCCAGTTGGTGTGCTAAACGGGCCATCCTTGTGAAGCAGCGAATCGGATGTACGTTTGCCCTTGCACCTCACAAGAGACTTCCAGCAGAGATTATTCAGCAAATCTTTTTGCTGTGTATCGAAGGTGCTGGCTGCGGCATGAGACTCCCTATTCAATGTGGGAGCTTGCCAATTCAAATCGTCTTGACTCATGTCTGTAGATTTTGGAGACATGTTGCGCTCACCACTCCATCGCTATGGTCCGTCGTCAAGATTTCAAATTTCCTCGATGATACCCTTCACCTAGGGGCTGTGAGAGCAATCCTTTCTCGTGTAAATGGGAAGCCGCTATCGCTATCAATATCTCAAGGAATTGCACACTCTTCTGGTGAAGCAATGAATGGCCCTCTTACTACCTTCGTAAACACGCTTCAACGAGATATCTTCGCTCCCCATCAGATCCGCAAGCTCTCGTTAATGCTTAACTTAGAATACGTGGACCACCATCGGCAAGCAGTACCTTTCGTGGGGGAGAAAGTACAAGAAATATTTCGCACATCGCTTCTAGATCTCGAGATCCTGGACTTTTCTATACACAATACCAAGATGTGGGGTTTCCCCGATAATGAGATGCCCCCCTCGATAGGCCCTGATAGACTTGTTAGCACTACAAACAGTCTCCCATCTCTCAAAGTGCTCCGCCTCAATGGTGACACTCTACTCTATAAATACATCTATGACTCGGTGTGTTGGGAACAGCTACGTACTCTATCACTCAAGGAAACTTTCGTCCAATGGGCTCTGGCAATTCTGAGCCAATGTCGGCTGCTTGAATCTTTCTCTGTGATGGTCAAAATCCGGTCTAACGATGCAGCTTCTTTACAATCGAACGACCTTCACATTTCTCTACCCCATTTACATCGTCTTAAGCTCTCATTCGCTCCCTTCTCATCCAACCGAGATATGCACATATTTCTGAATCCCCTTTCACTCCCAAATTTAAAGTCCTTACATTATCGTGCATCAGATGACTTGAATATACGCACTTGGCCACATGTGCATGATCCATTGATTGAAGATCGCCTGCAGATTGGCAATCTTCAGGAGCTTGAGCTGTATCCTTGTGATCCTTACTGGCAACTAGCAGCGTGGAAAAATGCCCGTTCTGTGCGCCGGTTATATGCATTTGTACCTAAATTTGATGATGACCTTGCAGTGGACTTGGCCAATGGTACTCTATTCCCACTGCTCCACGATATCACTATAGAATGTCCCTCTTCACGACATCCTTCTCCCTTTTTCACAATGATAGATGCGCGGCAAACGAATGCAGCAGCAACCGTGATGCAACAGGATGAAATACCTGGAGATGGCTTTGTCGTGCCATTCACGCAGGTGGGATTTCAATGCCGCCAAAAGTTTATTGATATTTTCCAGGACCGGATTGAAGAATTGCGAAATGGTGGACTTGAGTTGAATATTTTTCTGATATGATGGGTAGCAGTATCTACTTGTCGTCTTATTTCTAGGGATTGTCTACTGTTTTAGCGCTCTTTTGGCATTTCCCTCAACCCTATCCTAGTTCACAGATCCTTATGCACTACATCTAGTCTGATATTGATATTTTAGAGTTTTCACTGGCATGTCCAAGGCATTGTTCATTGTTTCCGCTCGCAGTTCATGCACAAAGCCACGATGATGACATTAAGATGATGGACCGTGGTGGTTTTCGGCCAGTCTCGGCTAGAGAGGTAGATGCAAAATTTGGCCAAACTTGGCCTCTCTCCTACGCGATATACTACTAGTAGTATAGTACCTGCTCTACCATGATTGTACGGCAGATTTCCAATTCTTGTCGACACACTTCAACAACAAGGATACAAGACTTGGACTTCATTGGCATTTCTGCAACCCAATAAATCTGTCTCACTAGATCAGGAGATACTTCTGCCGTATGCCAAATCTACATGACTCTGATGGTGTCCTTATCCCTGTTCTTGTTGCGGTGGGCACTAGCCATACTCGTTTCTATATGATCTGATCTGCTCTACAGAAAACAGCTTTTCGAAGGCCCCACTTGCTAAGAACTGGGCTGGGAGAGGTATAAATCCCAACACAAATTAGGAAACCAACTCAATTATCAACATCCCCCTATTTATCGTACTCAGGGCTTATGATAGGAGTCAAATATAGCGGACATTAACACGACTCCAAGCACCATGATATTTTTTATCTGAAGCGAAATCGTGATGTCATGACACCGCCAAACTGCCACATCGTAGCGTTTTCTTTTAACAACTTCTTTCAACAAGGATACTCATGCCGCAGCAATGATAGAGGTTAATTACGGATTCGAGACAATAAAGAATGCATGATGGGTTTGTCTTCCGTAGTTCCATTTCCACTGTCAATCCTTCTGGTCATTTTTATTGTTGTGAATTCCACCGATTGTAGGGACGGACTTGTACAAGTTTTCTGGTGGCATTTGTGGCGTTTGCTTAACTTGTTATAGACAAATTCGAACGTTCAGTCATGGTGCTTACTTGCTATCCCAATGTTAAAGCCCGAGCCCATGAGTGGATCTTTTTGTTTTTGAAACCGCATGGCCGCTTATATTTTTGGTAAGGTGCTCAATGTTTTCGGTTTATGAAATTTTAGATGGTTAATTTACACGGAATTCGTGGAAATATTAGAGCTCCGAAATGATATATAATCTTGGAAAATACGCCTGCTGGTTAACACGTATCAAATGGCTACTACAAACATACTCTATCCTGGTATGTCAACATTCAGTGTTCGCTCTTCCATAGTGTACACTCTCATTGTTATGCTATAGATAACAAGAATCGTGACAGCCGTGTCACCCAGTTGACTGGGGACATCACCAGCCTCCAATCCCAAATCAAGAGAAGCCTCGAAGACTCAGAAAAACATGACGAGAAAACGCTCAAGGACTTAGACGAGATCGCTAAGAAACAAGGTTTTAAAACTCGTGATGAATACCTGAAGAATGCAGAGAAGAATTTATCCGAAGATGACAAGAAGGTGTACGATGACATGAAGAAGCAATTCGAGAAGGATAGCAGGATGGATATTGTTATTGCGTCTGGTTTGGGTGTTGTTGCTATGGGTGTTGCTTTTACAAAAAATGGTATGGGGCACTTCACAAATGCGTGCTTCGACACTTGCTTACACGAATTGAAGCTGCGGCCATCAGTACTATATTCAAGGGCAGCTTGCTGAGGATTACGCTTCAGGCAATCGGTCTCGGATTATACCGGACCATTACAGGTCAGCCTGCGTGATTAACCCCGCAGCGTAGTCAGCTCCTATTAATGTCTTTCTTTTAGGTGAAGTCACGGAAGGACTGGCCTTGTTGCGCAGTGCTGGGAGTATTCTTGTTGGTGTTAATAAGGGGAAAGTGTTAATCGGGAAGGCTGCAACTGCCTTCAAAATTTTGAAAGTCGTAGGTGTCGAAATTATACGCTCTCAAATAATTGAAGACATCTGTCAACAAAGCAGATATGGAATCATTGATTAGATAGTGAGAATGATGACGCTATCATTCTGTCATAAGCAGAATTGAGTCATCATGACTCACCGATAGTATGACATGAGATCGCTGACACAGTGG